>CM021709.1:1354318-1382037 GCA_011074415.1 Stictonetta naevosa
CCCCCCCCCCCCCCCCCCCCCAATAATGCTAATTTTTCTCTCAGATTTAATCCAAGAGGACAAACCAGTACCAGGACATTTTTATACCCTTTTATTCAATTTCACTTCCTCATTTGGTGGTCTAGTGAACTCAGTAAAGTTCATTTGCCTTCTAAAAACTTTTTGTGTATTCAGGAATTAGAGACTGAAGATTGTCTGTAAAGTCAGTTATATTTTCCTGCCTTTGTGGGGTGAGGGATAAATATATTAAAAGACCTGGACGCGCCGAAGTTTACTATGGTTCCACCAGAAATCTATAGATTTTTAAATGTATCTCAGCAGACACTAAGAAGCTGCTAAATGCTCTAGAGGTAGACTCAAATTGCGTGCTCTGCACATTTGTGTTTATGTATGTCTGAATAAAGGATAGTTATTTGCTTCCTTATACTCCCTTTGGCATAAGGTAATGTGGTAGCTAAAGTAAACAGCACCAGACAGACTTAAAAATTGATCCTGCAGTTCATTTTACATTTTCCTAAAGGGCCTTTCATTAGCAGTACCCAAAGGGTGAGAACATAATTTACCTTATGTAAGGTAGAGTTAATTATCCCACATTAGAGCCCCAGTGACCAATCTATAAAACAGCTGGTAACATCTATTTTTAATTGCAAAAGCATTGTCTCTTTTTTCTTTCCAGAATTCTATGTGCAATTTTTATTAGTAATTTTTTCCTGCCTCATAAAAAGCTGACCTGATTATCTTCAGATAAATACTGCATTAACAATTTCATAACCTCATAGATGCTAAGGAAAAACAAACTTCATTTCTGTGAAATCTAAATGATCTTAATATAACAGCACAGAAAATGTAATATATATATATCACTTTTGCATGACATTCTGCACAATGCATGAATTGCAACGCACAATTCATGATGGATTAGGACTACCATGTATAGTCCTACAATCTTCTAATCAGAGGCTTCACTCTGTATCAAAAACAGTTGTTCCCACTCCCACACATGAAAAGCAAAATACTCCTTCAAGAAATGGAAGTTTTCTGAAGAAATCACTTCTGTATTAAGAACTCCACGCCTATAATCAATACACATTCTCGTGAGTAAACTTTATAAAAAAAAGTGATAATTTGTGGACACAATTAGCCAATTGCAAAGCAAATGACACTCCTGAAGGGTGTGTGTGTGGAACAAAACACAACCAACCCTATCTGACCAGCAACTTGCATATACTGCTGATAATCACGGGGCAAGACAACTATAAATAAAAGCTTTTAGGGATATCTCTTCTGTTTAGTTACTCAATATTTAGCAAAGCCATGTTCTATGTTACCATGAGCAGCAACACATTCATCTTAAGCCATAACCATTATTTCAAATATTGGATTTGAAAGCCTGAAATACACCAAATTGTAAATATTTCTTTCCATTTCCCATTACAAAGCATGCAGTGGCAAGAATCCCAACACATCACTAGGCTTTCCACATCTAAGGCATTCATATACAAAGATAAAAACAAGCAGACAACATATTTTATCAGCCTTTGATATACTACCTAAAATCTCACATTGCTTTAAGCGTGGTAAAATGCAGCCTCACCTCATTAAAGGTGATCCTACAAACCAAAAACATATGTGGTACAATACAGAGATATCCACAGTCCACATGTGCTGTTTTTTTTTGTTTTGTTTTGTTTTGTTTTCCTTCAGTCTGCCTAGTATCTTGATAGGTTCTGGGACTTTGGTATTTTGGAGAATAATGGAATAAAACAGAAGAAATTAAATCAACTAGACAACTGTATTACAGTTCAGTGCAACAAAAAAAACCTGTGAGAACATGGGAGTGAAAGAGGTATCATTCATTGTACCCCTTTGCCCTGATGATTCCACTGTTCTCTATTTTTCCATTCTCCCCATCAGATCATCCCAGCTGGTCAACAAATTGAAAGGGTTGTTAAAGAATAAAGCACTGTTGTAGTTATTACAGAACCATTTCAGATGTTTCAGATCATAATCTATATGTCAAGTGCACTTGTTCTTGCAGGTGTTTTTTTCTTTTTTTTTTCTTTTTTCTTTAAATTCAATTAATTGTGCATATTACACCAAAACAAATGCTAACCTTTGCTGGTATTCAATGCATTAATACTACTGGAGAGAAAAACAGAATACTTTTTAGAAAATTCTTTTGTTCAGAAACCTATAAAATGCTACTAGTTGCATGTGACTGCAGCTAAGGCAAAACTTAGTAGAATTATTTTCTTTCACATATTTCTTCTAACAAGAAGAGAACATTAATGACAATATTCTTAGACTTGCTTATTTCCCCCCCCCCCCCCCCCCGAAAAAAAAAAAGAAAGGGAAGAACCTTTCCCCCCTTTCTTCTTTCTCTTGCATTTTTAAAAATCCAAAGCACTGAGTAAGAACTTAAAGCCCATTCCTGTTGCAAAATGTTCAAGTGACATTACTGATACATTACAGAAAAATCTCACAATATTACACTATGTGATGGTCAAGAAAGGTAGAGAAGCACCAATGACAAGTGTGTTCATTTTGAAGCATGGTATTACCTATTAATAAGGTATTGTCATATGCTTCACAGGTATGAACTCATACAGTGCTAAATGTAAAAAGAAAACAAGAAATAAAAATCAGATAAGGACACTTAAAATGAAATTGGTGACCATATTTACATAGTCATAAGTAGTCCCATTTAATCTTAAACTCTATGCCAATTAACTTGCAAGCATAAGGTAAGGGTCTATTCTGACTCATTATCATGCCTAATACCAAGTTGCAGTACCATCAATTCAAGCATCTGCCTTCTACTAACATTGCTCTGAAACCACAGGTATTTCCCCTCTTTTATTCTGATCATTTCTGATCACTTTCCCAAACTCCCATCACAACCTAGATACATTTTTCAGAAGGCAAAAGCACCGTTCAGATTCTTTCTGCTTTAGTTTAGGTGTCAAATTAAGCACACAGCTATTAAATGATAATTTGGCCACTGAGAACATGTGCAGGTAGATTTAATAAGTGCCCTCCTGTGTCCCCAGTAATTCATAAAATGGAAAATTCCAGCAACATCCTTAAAATCTTCAAAAATCAGTTCTTTCTAGAGTAATGCACAAACAAAATTTCTGGACACAAGTCTACAACCAAGTATTTGTAGAAAACCAGTGATAAAAAATTCTCTTACTGTTGAAGTAGCAGTCTTTCAATTAAAGCTTCCTTATAATAGGGGTCTTGCAGGAAGATGCAAGTCTCTCAGAATTACATGTTACTGTTCTTTCTATAACCAGATGCTAACAGAGATACTGCCTTGAAACAGACTCACCACTTGCATAAATTTTACCACAGCACAACTGCAAATGTGCTGGGAAATTAATCAAAGCACCCAACATACACACCTCAAATAAAACAAAAACCTTTCAAAATAGTGCAGAAGTTACCCTTGAAGTCCAAACTTGTCCATCCTGATCATTCCTGCGTGGCTAATGGGTATTGCTTTGGCTTGACAGGACATCTCTCTTCCCGAATCTATTTCTGCCCTGTGAACAAGAGCCATTTTATGGCATTTACTACAGAAACTACTCTTCTTTAAAAGTGGAATAAACCGTATTTTTCCAACTGTAATTATTTTTACCATAGAACCTTCTCTGGGATGTAGGTAAAATATCTTGATTTTGTCACCCTGTTGAATGTGTGAGGAAGGGAGGGTAATGCAGAAAGGCAAGTAAAAGCAAAATGCACCTTTATTACTACTAAGGTGAAAAATTGTTTTTCACTTTTATCTGGGGCTTTGGATTGTAAATATTGCTATTCAATGAATCTTAATATCTCCAAAAGCATGGAAGAAGCACACTGATTTCTCTAAATTTTGTAACAAATGTTCCACCAGACAAGCACTGACTTTCTCTGCCTGACAAAGCCAAGTGCCAGGTCCTGCACCTGAGGCGCAACAACCCCAAGCAGCGCTACAGGCTGGGAGAGAAAGCTGCCTGGTAGAGAAGGACCTGGGAGTATTGGTTGATAGTTGGCTGAATATGAGCCAGCAGTGTGCTCAGGTGGCCAAGAAGGCCAACAGCATCCTGGCTTGTATAAGAAACAGTGTGGCCAGGAGGACTAGGGCAGTGATTGTCCCTCTGTACTTGGCTCTGGTGAAGCCACGCCTCGAGTACTGTGTTCAGTTTTGAGCCCCTCGCTACAAGAAGGACATTGAGGTGCTCGAGCGAGTCCAGAGAAGGGCAACGAAGCTGGTGAGGGGTCTGGAGAACAAGTCTTATGAGGAACGGCTGAGGGAGCTGGAATTGTTCAGCCTGGAAAAGAGAAGGCTCAGGGGCGACCTTATCGCACTCTACAGGTATCTTAAAGGAGGCTGTAGTGAGGTGGGGGTCGGTCTATTCTCCCACATGCCTGGTGACAGGATGAGGGGGAATGGGCTAAAGTTGCACCAGGGGCGGTTGAGGTTGGATATCAGGAAGAACTTCTTTACAGAAAGGGTTGTTAGGCATTGGAATAGGCTGCCTAGGGAAGTGGTTGAGTCACCATCCCTGGAGGTCTTTAAAAGACGTTTAGCGATATGTTTTAGTGAAGGACTTGTTAGTGTTAGGTCAGAGGTTGGATTCGGTGATCTTGGAGGTCTCTTCCAACCTAGATGATTCTGTGAGTATTTGACATAGGAGAAGGTTACACAGTGAGAAGAACACAACACACTGCACAAAAATGCATTACTTTCTCAGCAAGTACAGAAAGACCAAAGGTAACGCTGCCAAACTACCCAGCTGTGGAATATGCAAGGAAATAGTATTACACCGCATAAGAAAAAAACAATATGATAGGTTTACATTTCCTAATATTAAAACTTAAAAATGGTAGACAGACATGGATAAAGCACCCATCATAGATTTCATTTAGATCATAGATTTCTTTTGGTTGGTGCGACGACAGTATCAAATGTTGCAACACAAAGTTGACAGTAAATTGCATTCTTTCCCTACCTCAGGAACTGTGAAAAAATATTATCCTCTTTTCATAATAATTTTTTATCCCTTGTCCAAAAGACTCCATCTTTCTTTTTCTCGTTCAGTCAGCACAGGTTTATGAAAGGCAGGTCCTGCTTGGCTAACCTGATCTTCTATGACAAGATGACATGCTTAGCATCCTGCACAATGTGCTTTAGGTGATATTGCTTGGCAGTGGGTTGGACTAGATGATCTTCAGAGGTCCCTTCCAACCTCAAACATTCTGTGATTCTGTGACAGGGGAAATAATGTGGATGTTGTTTACTTGGCTTTAGCCAAGTATTTGATACTATCTTCCACAATATCCTCCTGGAGAAAGTGGCTGCTCATGGATTGAATGGATGTATTGTTCAGTGGATAAAAAGCTGACTGGATGGCCAGGTCCAAACCATCATTGTGAGTGGAGCTAAATGTGGCTGGCAGCCAGTCATAAGTGATCCCCAGGGCTCAGTATTTGGGCCAGTTTTGATTAGTATTTTTTATCAACAATTCTGATAAGGAGATCAAGTGCACCCTCACTGAACTTGCAGATGACACCATGTTGGGCAGCAACCTGGATCTACTTGAGGGGAGGAAGGCTCTGGAGAAGGATCTGGACACGCTAGATTCATAGGCCGCATCCATTCACATGACATTCAACAAGTTTAAATGCTGTGTGCTATGCTTGGGCCATAACAATCTCATACAGCTGGATGGGGGAAGAGTGGCTGGAAAGCTGCCTGGCAGAAGAGGATATGAGGGTGCTGGTCAACATCCAGCTGACTAGTGTGCCCAGGTGGCCAAGAAGGCCAATGCCATCCTAGCTTCTATCAGAAGTGTGACCAGCAGGACCTAGGGAAGTGATTGTCTTTCTGTATGTGGCACTGTTGAGTCCACACCTGAAATACTGTGTTCTGTTTTAGGCCCCTCATGACAAGAAGGACATTGAGGTGCTGGAATACCTTCAGAGAAGAGCAATAAGGCTGGCACAGGGACTAGAAAACAAGACCTATGAGGAGCAGCTGGGGGAGGTGGGGCTGTTCAGTCTGGACAGAAGGAGACTGAGGGGAAACTTCATTGCTCTCTACAACTGCCTGATAGGAGGTCACAGTGAGGTGTGTTGATCTCTTCTCAGACAAGAAGTGATAGAACTTAAGGAAACAGCCCCAAATTGCACAACACCAGTTTAAATTGGATACCAGGAGGAATTTCTTCATAAAAGGGTGGTTAGGCATTGGAACAGGTTGCCCAGGGAGGTGGTGGCATTGCCATCCCTGGAGGTATTTAAGGGACACATGGATGTGGCACTTCGGGACATTTTAATTGATGGACTTGGTAGCGTTAGGTTGATGAACAAACCTGATGATCGTACAGGTCTTTTCCAACCTAAATGATTCTACAATTCAGTTACTCTTGTTTCCTATCTCCTGAAATGTCTTCCTGTACTGATCCACTTACTTCCACATAGTCGCGAGGAAATAAACAGCAAGGTGACTTGCATTCATTACCTCCTAGCTTCTAATCATCTAATAGCTCTGTGTTCCTGCTGCTATTACTGACCCTTCTGCATTTAAATGTTTCTGTGCGGATTTAAACACCTTAAACTTACAAACTAAATTGCAATGTATAATGATAGCTCTGAAAAAACAAATCTGCCTGTAATTAACTGTTTTATCAACACAGATAAACAGTTATGCCTCATTCTGAAGACTGTTTGTCTCGGATTCTTAGTCTGACAGTAATGCATAAATGTTAATGCCTATAATTATCGCCCCAAATCTCTGACAATAGATTAAAGTTTAGCACTGGTCAAACACAGAGCTGAAGAATGGTCTCCACCTCAAAAACTCAGCTGAAAAAAAATTCACAGTCATCACAGTATATTTAACAAAAATATAAAAAAATCACAGTATATTTAGTATATTTATATATAGTAAAAAATCACAGTATATTTAACTGTGCCTACAAATCAAAGCTGACAAAACTGCATCTTCACAAAGACTTTCAACTCAAACACCACAAATGCTGCTCTTCTCAATTACAGCTGAATTTCTCCACTGCACAAAACCATCAGATTTGGCTGACTTCTCCTATGCCAGCTGTTTGTCCTCTTTCTCTCAGGTCACAGCCCTCAGTTAAATATCTGTTTGTATCTTCTAAAATAGGTGTCCACTTCCTCACTCAAATTCCTTCTTTAGACTGAATTCCTCAGTGATGTTTTGCACTTTTTAGCATTGGCCAGATGAATTCTAACTGTACTATATTTGAATTAAAATGTAAACTCACAGGTCAGAAATGTGCGCAGATGTACGTAAAGTAGAACGCTCCAGAAATAACTGTTTCTCTCGACAGCAAGTAGAGACATTTTACATTATGTAAAACAACGTTTTGTCTCAACATGCAGTTTATGTAACAAGGTTCAGAACATGGCAGGTATACAAGCAAGTGAAAGATGACCTCAGGGGACGCAGTTCTGATACACAGATACCTACCTATCTAAGGTGCTTCTAACTAATCTGCTTGTGAGAAGAAATTTGAAATTGCACATGCTTGTGAAATTGCAACTCTCATTTCCTATCAGAAAACCCTTAGCAATCTACCTATGCAGAGGTATGAGAGAAGCCCTGAGTAAAACATGGTGAAGATGCAGGAAAGCAAATATAAGGCCTTAGGAGTAGGCAGGTAGCAGGCACCTACACAAGGACCATGCAAGAAAGGTAGGAGGGCTGAAGAAACCACTGGAGACAGAACCTTGAAGAAAAGTCAGAAAGGCTGGCTGAGGGGTAGCAACAAGTGATGAATCAGATACTTCCTTAGGGTGCACCCAAATTACACATTCTTCATACCCCACTGGAGGGAAAGAATACGAACTTTCATTCCTCCTCTATACCCTCCAATTTATAAACAAACTATATGGCCAGAGAGGAAAAAAAACAGAATTTCCCAAATTGACAAAACCTCCACATTCAACATGTTGGAGAAAAACAAAAAAACAAACAAAAAACAACAACAACTCTCAATCCCAACATTTCAAAGTAAAACAAAACTTGAGAACTGAGATACCATAGCTGATATGGTCAATAAAACCAATTCTATAATTATTAATATTTACAGCAAAGAGATTGCAAACTGCAAACTGAGATCTGTCTCCTCTCACCATAAATCAACTATATAGTGCTCACAGGAAGAAAGTACTGTTACTAATTTTAGTCTATTATGTTCAACCTCATTCAACTCTTTAGTTCTTGTTCATTTGATTTACTGGCATAAGTAAGACTAGGATTAAAAAAGAAGCAAAGCACTTTACTGACTACTAAACACCAGTTAAGTAACATTTAAGACTGATGAGCTGCTGCTCTAAAATTAATATTTATTAGTTCCTGGACTCATCTTTTTCATTCTGATTTTTTGGAAGATATTGCAGTTGAGATATTATGAAAGTAAACTGCAGAAGTAAGATACACAATTTTCTAGCCTAAACACTATTTATGCAATGGAACTAGTCAAAACCAACGCTGAGAAGTAGATTATAGCATACAGCTGTGGTCTAGAGTAACTGTTCATTACTACAGTCTGCTGTTCTTATATGAGACACATAAATTGTGCAGAAAAAATATAAATGTCCTAAATCCAAAAAGCAATTATTCTAATACTGAAGCTTTCTTTAACCTTCCTTTTTCATACAATTAAGGTCCTTGGAAATTCCAGTCATTATTAATCACATTGCAGATGTTAAGCTTGAATTGCACCCCCCAGAAATGAGCTCCTCAGATGAAGTATTTTAAGGCACCAGTGCTTCTGTCTTTCCTCTCTACTTTCAGTCTGTGGTTCAGTCCTGAGAGAAGTAATTTCTGGGAAGCTCAATTCCAATCATCTCCACCTCATGCCACTGGGATGTCACAAAAACACTGGTTCCTAAAAATAGGGGGCTTACAACACAGATTGATTTAAAAACAAATGAACAACAACAACAACAACAAAAAAACCATATCAGGAGTACAGATTTCGAATTAGCTAACAACTCTGAAGTGTCAGAAGAGTTTGAGTGTGAGAACACTTCTGGAAAAAAATGCTATGTATGCTATAGTGAGGTTTCCACAATACACAAGTCAAATAATATTTTCCTTGAGATTTGACTTTCTGTGGACTAATAATACAATTTTTCTGCTCTCTGTCATCACATCACTTGTCAGCTGCATACCACCCTAAGAAATTGAGCAGGCCAGTAGCTCGTTACTAATTATAGCTTGTTTTATTATTATTTTTTTCCCCTTGCTTACTGTGACCAAAAAAAAAACACAAAAAAAAAACAAACCACATCTCCAAGAAGCTTCTTTGTAATGATTCATGAATGCTTAAAGATGAGCTATCATTTGTTGTTAGGTGGAACACAGCTCCACTGCAGACATATTTCCTGCACTACTTCCTACATATTCAGATATGTTCTTATATGGATATACTCCAGCTATTGCTATTCCTTATTTCAGTGGAAATGCTATGGATATTAATACACAAACCAGAAAAGTATAGCATGTATGCCTCTTTCAAATTAGAATTTGATATAACTTACCTCTGAAACAAAACAAAAAAAGTCTATTTTTATGCATATATTTCCCATCAGAATGGGATGACTCTAAGGGACTACTTATGGAGTGTGTGCACATGTCTGCACATAATGAAACTGCCTTAATATCCAAATTGGAATTACTTTACAAACACAGATGTATTTTCTGTTGGGGGGATAAAACTAAGATAACAGCAATGCACCTCTGGACATACTTGTAGAAAAGCTGAAAAAATTCAACTGCAGGCAGGTACATTCACCTGGACTTCTGCCTGTATTTACATGATTTAAAAAAAAAAAAGTTTGAACTCTCAAACAGCCTTCTAAAAGGAAGATGGCATTTGCCAAAAACTATACAAACGTAGAATATCGATATCAAAAGACTGCCACATTTGTCAAATTACATTTACATGTTCTCTATTACTTGACCAAATTCCATCATTTTTTTCAGTTTCTTTTTTCATACAATCTAATATACATATAGATATTAAGCAATTTATACTTAAGAATTTTAGAATAGTTCTATATAATAAAGCACTCAATTGAAGATACATACATGTTTTCTATGCCATTCTCTTGTACTCTATTGGCATGAGAATCACATCAGATTGCACTGAAGAAAATGTCTGTAAAGAATTTAAACATCTCATGCAGGCCTTTATGAAAATTTTAAGAAAAACTCTTCTCTGTAGTATTCAGACAGAGGCACATAATTCTTTATTGCATGTGTCTCTCAAGGCAGGTTGCCCTCATGTGACAAAGTCTCTTGCTACCATACTTTCTGATGCACACTAATAAAAACATCAATAAAGTTACTTTAGTCACAAGATAATAGCACATGCAAAGCTGCTGAAGCTGAAAATTATGTTCTCCCAGTAACTTGAAAGAAAAATCAAATCACTGAACAACAAAGACTGAGATAATCTTGCAGAAGTAAGGCTCAACCACTATCCTTAACTTGTACTGTCCTGTACCATCTTGAAGCAACAACTTAACTTTCAGTTGTTGACCTAGATACTTAGCTTGCGCTCCAGATGTTCAGAGTCTTCACTGCTGCATTTCATTTGTCAGAGGCAGTATCAATAGGTACTCCATTAAAATTCTCAAAGCACCAGATTAGCTAAAGGAATACAGAAGTGTTATTCAGTCTTTCTTAATGCTCTTACCCTACATTGATGTTTCACTATTTTTGTTCAGTAATGAAAGATTTGGGAAGCATTAAGGAAAATTAAAAAAGCTGTTAAGAAAAATGTTTTAACAGTATCTGGAGAAACAGTTAACAAATAATTAAGTATTAGTAGTACTTAGTACATTATCCCTTCTTCTGTGGACGCTGACTAGAGAAAACTCACAGTAGCCTCTGACCTGAGCGTTACTGTCACTACTTTTCTAGGCGGCAAAACCAGCATTACGTTATTGATTCTCTCTGTGATACAGACAGCCTAGAGCCAGACATTTAAATTTAACTAGACCACTCATTTAGTTTGCCATTCATACTACACAGGATTTGCAGCAAGAATATGGCTAAAGGAAACTTGGGTTCAGCTCTTGGATTCAAATTATTTTTAGTATTGTATTTTAAGAGGAACCCCAGTACAACGTTCAAATACTCCAACACATGATGCACTAAGATCACTCTCCACAGATTATTTTAACTGTACATAAGTCTGTGTGCTGTATTCTAGCCCTATTTCTTTCTTCTCTAGGCCACAGCCTTCAAGAGGAAAGGCATGAAGTGTGTATCAGAGAAGGCAAAGTTGAATAAGGGAAAGAGAAACAATGGATTTCATGCAGGTACAAAGCAATCCCAAAATATTAAAAGTGAATGCCTTCTACACATAACCCACCTATGGGCCTAGGTCAAGGGAGGCAAAAGCAACCTCAGAAATAATTCTTTATACCTGATATGAATGATATTTTTACAATTCCTTTTTTTGCACCCCCCCCCCCCCCCCCAAAAAAAAAAAAGGAAGATGGTTGCTGAGGTCCTCATATTGTGAGTCCATACTCATACAAGCAGGAATCCACACATCAGGGACTTCACACGATTTCCTGTTTTATAGGGATGCAAGAAGAAAACGGAGGAATACATAAACAGCATGTATTTTATAAAAATGCTATCACACCTTCCCAGAATAGATAACAATGCATTGTACGAATGCATTGGAAGTGTCAGATTGAAAAGGCAGCATTTATCTGGAGCTGGTATTCGCTTACATTTTAAAGAGGTTATTATCAAATATACAGAAGTTTTAGCTCCATTACCACTGCTTGGATGTCACTGGTAAGTGATAACTTCTTAATGGCAGTCACTGCAGAAGTTATTTCAAATCTTTTAAAATAATCAAATCCACATCCAATCTCAGGGATAAACACACAGCTAAAAATCTTAGATACTGTCTGAAGACTGTTATGGTTGTCACTTTGACACCTGAATGATAATATAACTTTTAAACAAAATAACAGCAACAACAACAACAAAAAGGATTCCGTGCATCCAGACTGCACAGCCTTCAGAGAAATATCTTGAGTGCCAACAGACACCCAGGTTGGAAGGTATTGATAGGCTTCAGCTTTTGTAAGCAAAGCTATTTACTATAAAGAACATAAGTTCATAAGGAATTGTTTTCAATTATTGTAAACACTAATATATATATATAATATATATTTATATCTTGGGTAAAAATAAAAATAAAAATAAATATACCACCACCACCACCGCATGAGTAACAACAATAAATGCTCATCCAAAAATCACCTGCTGCCTTTGGCACACCTTGTCTCCGAACAGATAGGTAAGACAGACAAAAAAAAAAGTGAACAACAACAAAAAACACCATGCAGAAATTTAAAGAAAGTTAGAGTAGTAATTGCAATGGCGTAGGACAGGGCAAAGATCACAGAGATTTACAGTGTGTCAATGTCAGGCAGGTGGATTCCTGGGAGAACTGAAGCCCCTCAGTTTTGCTATGCCATCATCACGTTGCAAATCCTCTTCTACTAAAAGAAAGGAATATTGAATAAAATACCTATAAAATCTTACTGATGGTAGCTGAAGGTATGTAACTTTTAAATAATTGTACTTCTGTGAATATCTTTGAATAATGAGAATGATAAATCATAATCACACCTCTTTCCAAGCAAATGCATGAAATTAATCCCCTCCCCCCCTCCAAAAAAAAAAGACAAAAAAAAAGTGAGTATAAATAAAAAGATCAGAAATCTAGCAATGTTATTGAGATGAAATATTGGTTATTTTATTTAATCCATGTCACCTCAAAACACTGTTTTCATAAGATCAATAATCATGGAAAATAGATATTGCTGGTGTGTGGGAAACATTGGTTTACCTGCATTCCATTTATTTATTCTCTTTAAACTTCCTGCCCTTCTGCTATTCTGGTTCACATCATCCCTGTGCATAATAAGACATTAAAGGAATTATTGTCCTTACCCTATTAAAAAAAAAAAAAAATGCTTTGGGCTGAGAACAGAGGAAGTGAAAATCTCAGAGGAAGGTGAATAATCAGTACTCTTTCAAAACCAAGTCTTAAACACTCCGAAAACTTCACCACAGTTGGGTGCCTATAAAGAGGAGACAACTAAAAATCACTAGTCTCACAAAACTCTGCTCTTTAGCACATTAAGAACTCTGCTTAAAAGGGTCCTTCTTTATAAAAAAACCATTTTCATTTCTGCCAAGTTGTGCTCATTTATAAAATAAATGACTAATGTGATATTTTATCTAGACATATTAATACAGATGGCTTCAGAAACCAGACTGCTGTTGAGTTATATTTAGAAAACATGAGGGAAAACAGCCCAACATTGCGATTCATTTCTGCTGCTGAAGACTTTCAAGACAGAAGCAACGTGGCAACTGTTCTTACCTTCATGAATAAATATCTATGCAAATTCCTGCTGTGAATTAGCAAAAAATATCTCTACAAAGGAGAAAAAAAATAAAATGTTATTGTTAAACTCTGTAACATAAATGCTGAATGAATGGAAAATTTTCCAAAAATCAGTAATAATGGCACATGACCATGAAAAAGAAGTCAGATTTATAACCATTTATGTAAAAAGCTGTCAGAGGCATGCAGAGGTGACATGGCGAACAGCACCGTTACTCCACCTCACTTAAAACACATGAACAGCATAATGGAAGGCAAGGCACCAGGGATTTCCACCACCAGAGGAAAGTCTGCTCTTGCTTACAAGCTTACAGTCCAATCATTTTTATAGTCATATTGCTAAAAGCCCAAGAAACTACTTCAACCTTCTGTAAGATAGGATTGTTACCTGGTTGGTGGGACAGAGTCCCTTCCATCCCTTCCTGCAACCCATCTCTTTCAAATATTTTTACAGTTTTCATCAGATGTTAAGATAACGATTTGATGATATAACAAGTTAATGATATACAAGGATTGCCATCCTTTAAAAAAAAGGTGTTATCATTAGTACTCATGCACAGTTGGTGTAATTACTAGAATTGGAGACAGAATTAAACTTGCTTTTAAGTAGATGTAAAGGTAAAAAGAAATGAAACAAAAAGCTTCTGCCCCCTCCTATATTAGCCAGGTGTAGGAGGTCAACCGGCAGTTAGCATCACAGATTTGAAACAAATGCATTAGAAGCTGGGAAGCCAGAAATGACTATAACATCGATCTATCTCAAGGGAGAGTTCCAAGTTTCCCCAGCAACTTATTCAAGTTTATAAGAATGATCTTTAATTCCTTCTGTCTGAAGATCTCAATCAAAACCTTAATTCACTATCACCCTTAATTCCCACATCAGTTCATTTAAGTCTCACATTCTCTTAATATCAGAAGTATAACTACACAAAGAAAGAGAAAGAAAAATCTAACTAGCCCTCTTAAAACTCTGCCCATACAACTAAGCAACTCCAGACATTTTGCTTTTTTAAGTCATAAAGTTTGTTGTGTTTTAAGATCACTGGAAGTGTTCTTCCTAGACTCATTCTTGTTGGGTTGTTTTTATTTTGTTTGTTTTTAAATACAGAAACATAATCCAAGCAGGACAAAAACTGGCTGCTCTAGAGGCAAAAGTTTTGCACTGGATAGTTTGCAAGTTTATGCTACACTGCCACTGCATTTGGAAACACTTTTCTTACTAGTGAGCTTCAGAAGTAAGGTTTGTTGGAAAACACTACACAGTGACAGCCATACAATGTTTATGTTGCTTTTTGTAGATGCTTTTACATACATTGCTAAATGAATCTTTTGGATATTCTTCTAAACAGCAGGGGAGCTAGTGTTGGTTGCCACTTTGAGACAAAAAATGTAGTTAAAGCAAAAAAATCTTTGTCCTGATCACAACAAAGTTATTACAAGGGCTTTTATCTGATGCTGCAAAAGAAACAGCAACTATAGCACTACAAACCCCACAATGTGGAAGTTGTTATTATTCCATGTGTGAATAAATTCACAAGATTGTCAAGCAAAAATTATAAACTGAAGTCAATTTTTACATAAAGACCACCAGAGATGAATCAAAATTCCAATTCTTTTTCCTAATAGCCATAAAAAACAGGGATATATATATATATATTTTCCTGGATATAATAACAAATATCACATTTAAAAGTGCATGAAGTCTATGAGTGTGCAGGAGAAACATGACAAAGTATTTTTTCTACTGATAATATGTGATATAGTTAATACAAACACTCTTTCTTCCATTGCTATTCGTATACTGCCATTAACGTTTGTATATACTTTATCCCCTTCTTTTCTTTAACACATTTGTTATGCATTGCCATCAGCAAGATTAAACTCCCACCCCAAAATTAACATCTTTCTCCCTTTTCTCTAGAAGCAAAAGGCTCAAGCCTCACTGACCTCTGAAGGAATATTTTTTTCACCTTGCAGTTTCAATAGACCATGTAGCATGAACTCAGTAACCATGGCTTTTTGTTTTGGTTTGGTCAAAATGATAACTTGTATGAGTGCTTGTCTACCATGGTACCAGTTACATACTTGCAATTTTTTCTAGGATCTTCCTATAGCAGGCTATCAGAAAGGCAGTAAATGAAGAGTTACCTAAAACTTCCCATGCCAAGTGATGCCAGAGCTCTTATTCCAGACGAAAGTTGCTTTTGCTCTTCCCCCTTGGCCTCCAGTATACTTGTTCACTGTTCATTTTAAGGGACTGAGTTATTTAAAGTATCAGTTCCATATCCATCATCATAAATCACTATACTGTTATGTATTCTAAATGCAATACTTTCCAGCAAGGTAAGCTTTCTAAAAATAATACTAATCATCTATAAAAATAAAAAATAAAAAAAAAAACTGATGATTATAAAAGTACTTCTTAAATCCATAACTCAGGAATTGTGAATTTTAAATACATCAATTATTTTATTTCATATTTGCTACTCTTATGAGTCATCTTTGATCTGCTAAAATAACATACAGAAGACATGTTTTTTTCCCTCTCAAGATTTTTATTTCTGCATGATAAACAAAATGATTCTTTTGTTAGCATTTTAAAATGACATTAAGATGACACAGCAAAGTGGTGGGGGTGAGAATGAGTGGGAAGCTGATCAGAAGCACAATGTGCTTCTTGGATGTTCAGAGAACAGATGAAGCCTCAAGGGAAATTTGGAAAAAAATATTCTGCATAGAAACAATTCTAGATATATACTGCATTTTAATCTTTCTCTCCTTTTTTTTTTTCTCCTCCAATGAGAATATTTGCTGGAAAACATATTTTCTTTATTGATGATTGTCTAATCTGCCACATACATCTCAAGGCAAAATCCTGTTTATGACATTACCTCTGGATACAATGTAAAATTCCCCCACCTCCTAGCTAAATGCAATTATCCAGGCTGAAAGCAGGATGATCAAAAAAGGCTCTGTTCAGCAAAACACTTACAAGCTTAACTTCTAGCACATGCTTGTGTCTTCAAGGATACGTGTCTTCCGCAAATGAAGATGTGAGAACAGAATATACAGAATTTCTTTCTCCGTGTTGGTAAGCACTCAGGCTGCCATTATTGCTGTGCTCCATACCATGATATAACCACAGCAGTGCCAGCTGGGTTAAGGCTGACTGTCAGACATTCACAGGCTACAAATTCAATTTCACTTTGTTGTTGTTTTTGTTTGTATATGTGTTTACATTTCCTGAACCATTAATGCTCAACCATTTTTCTGCACCAGCCAGAGTAAACATAACTGACCCAGGGAAGGAGAGAGTGCCAAATGTTACAGAAGCTTATACAAGGAGGAGGAGGAGAAGAATACTCTGCAGAGCCAGGCCTAAGATGACAGACATCAATGAATATATGCAGGCAACAAGCCTGAAGAACACTGGTGAAACGGCTATGATGAGGAAAGTTTTGTACTTCATCAATCCGTGTGTTTCATGTTCAATACAAGGAAGTCCAGGCATGCAATCAGCATTTATATACCCCTTGTCTGTGTGCCTGTGTTACCCAAAGTTTTGTGGCCAAACACCAAGTAAAACATATGACTGGAAAATCAAGTCATAAGTGCTGACTTGATCCCAGGACCAGGAACATTTCCCCAGATCATTCTGTAATCACTAAGAGAAAATGGCTGTTCTCAGAAATGCAGAAAGGGCTCCCAGGCAGCCTGTCTGCAACAAGAGGAACCCAACTTAAAACAGAGATTGGGGGACAAAGGGAAAAAAAAAAAAAAAAAAGAGGAATAAGTTTGGTTATGGTTCACCTGCCGACAGTAAAAGCAGACAGCAGTATATCTGAAAACTGTCTTTTTTATTTATTTATTTGGGGGCGAGGGGGAGGTCTAAAGCACAAGAAAAAAAATGTTAAAAGGTCAAGATTCTCAAGAAATGTCATGTCTCTTCATGCAAAACAGGGGCACACTGGAAGAGTGGCATATACCAATTAAAAGAAAATCTCAGATCTAACTTTTGAGCCAAATTTAAATAAGTATTGGCTTATACAGCAGGCATAATAAAATTAAATGGATGTTTAAAACTCAAAACCAACTACATGCTTCATAGATTTGCTATTACTGACAATTCAAAAGCATATTGGTTATTCTGTTGAAGTTGCTTTAACATAAGATGGAAGCTGTGAGTCAGAAGTGGCATATTTAAAATGGAACTATATATTTTCTCTTTAAAGATCCATGAGATCTGTATCAATTAAGACCGTGTTAAAATACAGAAATGCTGATTTACAGAGCCCCATCCATAACCTACATTGACCTTTCTCATTAAAGCTCTCACTTATATCTTACTTTAAAAGGTGAGAGAAAATTCAAGTACATATTCTACTTCTGTAGCCAAAACCCAGAAGTAGTGGCATGCAGTTTCACCTGTTAACAGATGAGATATTCTTTATCTGTCTTGATCAAAGAAGCTACCCACACAGCCATATACACCAGCACTGTCTCCAACCTAAAAATATATTTATACATACACTATGTTTATTGTCTCTTCTGTTTTGAGTTTGCAATATGCATCAATACATGTCTAATTGAATATTCTCCTGAAGCATATAATAAGACTCCAGAAGCAAGACTTCCTTCAACACACCCCTGTGTGAGCCACTGCTTACAGGCTGGTATTAGCTGCAGCCTTTGCAAAGGAGCCCTTCTGTTCCCAGTAGCTGACAAAACCTCATGTCATTTATGGAAACCAAATCCCCAATTCCACAGCCATAAACTTGCCTTACAGTCTGCCCCTCCTTAAATTGATACTAAAATAAACAAATTTATACACACACACAGACTGGAATGTAAGTTTCAACACATTCAACTCTAGCCATACAACATATCTTAGATAATTACTTGCACTGACACTTGCATAAAATCAAGAAAAAATATAAAAAAAAATAAGAAATCCATGTTGGCATGTCTATGAAACATGTAATGAAAAGTTCCAGAATTTCCACCACAAATGCTAATCAAGATTTAAAAAGCATGCATTTCAAGGTAGGAAGTCTCTTTCTCACAGAAAAACCCATATGATATAACTAGCTCACACAAAACCAAAGCAGTATTTTCCTGATTTATCCCCATCAGATACACAGAGTTATTTTTCAATTTGTGGAAAACAGTCTAACTTCAAGCTTGGGAAAGCAGCCTGTCATTTACCATCTGACATAAGAAACAATATTTATGGACAATAATTTATGTATTGACAATGCATTAATAGTATTAATCTATAAATCTTTGATTTAATATTCAGCTCCCAATTACCTACTACAATGAAATGCAGATAGTGGATCATCCCTTTATACCAGAATTCAGGCTACCAGAAGACAGATCCTTCCCATTCAAGTTCTCATTAAAAAAAAAAAAAAGTAAATAAATTAAAATCTTTGTCCTAACTGCAACAAACGCATGTATTTAGGATATACAACTCCTGCTGCACATTTCTGAGTCCAAACTCTCACCTACTTCTCCACATGCTAGTTTCTATTATCCACAGCCTGAAGGACTTACTGACATCCTCTCCCCACTGAGTTTAGTTACCCAATTTTAAAAACATGCCTATGTTTGACGTTCTTTTATTTTTTTTTCCTGCCTGATAACCAAAACACAAACAAAAATGAATTTCTCCCTCATTTCTGTGAATAACCCCTCTCATATTTCACAAGCATGTCCAGATCTTTTCTAAGTGTCTGGCAACCATTCTACAGCTAGACACAAAGGTGAAACACAAACATACTTTATCTGCACTGGAAGCTGTAATGACAAATACGTGCAGTTGATGTATATCAGCTTTCAGAATGGACGCAAAAAAATAGAAAAAAAAACTAGAAACAGGTGAATCATTAAGCAAAGCAAAGGTTCAGGTACAGAGCAAAACAAAACGGTTTGAACGTGTGTCCTTACAGCTCCCCCCAGACTCAAAAGGAACTTAAAAAAAGCCTCCCCTGGACTGGATTCACATACAAGCATAGATCCACATCCAGAGATGCCCTTAGCCAAACAAAGCCTTTCCTATTCATCATGACACAAGAGCAAAAACTGGACTGAGAAGGACCTCAAAGCGTCAGCTAGCCCTTCTCTTTCTCCCAAGGTAGGATCAACTGTACCTCTGACCTTCTGTAATAAAATCAGGGTGGTTCTTGAAGAACAAAATACATGATCAATTTCAACACTTTTGTATTTGTACTGCTAAAAGTTTTGGCTAATATTTGACCTGAATCTTTATGTTGTGCTTTCGACATGTTACTTCTTACGTTGCACCCTGCAGTTCCCAATAGTAAGTTTCAAAGTGGCAGAAGTAGACACAATCCCCACACCAGCCAAACAACTCAGTGACATGTTTGTTTTTGACACTTTTTGTACTTGAGGAGTAAACATTCCTCAAGTACAGAAGCCTCCAAAAATGATTTTCAAGAGCCAAACAGCAGTTTTACCACTGAGTCACAAACAGCCGCAAGCATACAGGGATTCTTTTCTAAAATGGGAAAGACACAGTACAGTACAGTCAGAAAAGAAAAGGCAATAAAGTTGTGCTATCTTCTTAAATATAAACTGAGAAAATTTCAAATATTAATCTCCTAATGCCTACAGAGTTAAAAAGGCTGTGTATATTGCAGTCAACGTATTCTATAACTGTAACAACACAATATCCAGTTACTTTTTTAAATTTAACTCAAAATATGTAATTAAAAGTCACATGCAATATGAAACACTACCTTACAAAAACATAGTTTTCTATGTGAAACAATTATACCAAAACTATTTTCTATACAAGAAAGAATTTTGAATGAAATCTCTCATTTTGATCTTTCCTGAATGACTGCTGCCTTTATGCTATTACAAAACTGTTACCTAGTCAGCATATTACAGTAGCATAAATGCCTCTCTAAAATGTCAAATGACATATAAAGTGTTCATACATCATTCTGTTCTCAAAAAGTCAATCCAATTATGAAGTTAAATGTATATTTTAATTTTGATCAAGTCTTTTCATTACCAGCAACCTTAACTATGATGATTTTATGATTTGGAACAGAAATGGTTTTTGTTTTGTTTTTGTTTGTTTTGTTTTTTAACTCAGAAGTCAAACTGGATGTCAGAAAGATACAGGTGTAAACTGATGTTTTCCACTTATCAATGGTGGAAGTTTGGCCCTGGCGGGAACCACGGGAGCCTCCTAATGCTGCCTCAACAAAGCATTTAGTTATGGCACATTACAGACTCAAGCCTTAGGATGAAGAACTTCTTTCCTACACCTAGAGTCTCCAGCTTTTAAAAATCCTAAAACCAAATCTATGTGCAAAGTGTTATGACTTTCTGGCCAACAACAACAACCAAGTACTATCATTCATTTCAAAAGAACACCTATCACACAGTAATAATTTTGTGTGAATGTGGACAGGCTATTAATTTTCAATGTCTGAGAAAATACAGGAGCCACACTGCATTGCATTTCAAGTCTTTTAAGTACCCACAAATTTGTGAAAACAGAAATATCATCAGTGGAAAAATCAGCATCCGATTTGAACATTTTAAAACTCAAAACAAGTCTCGTGTGGGACTTGAGCTCACACAAGCACACTGCAATTGCAAAGCCTATGCACAAATCTGGATACTTCTAACATTTCAAATATAGCCAGTTCACTAGAATTATGGATTTGTCTGTAAGTGGTCACTTGTGTCACATAATAGTAGATCAATGAAAACTGTACTCATTCCTAGGCTAACGAGAACAATTATAGTTAAGGGTCTCCTGGCATTTCCATTACAAATCTATTTTCAGGGACTTGTGTATCAGCTATAATACACTTCTGACTGAAACTTGATCTGAACCTATGCTTAACTCAATAAACATTCCTACACCTTTGAAAGGCTTCTTTCAAAATTGGAAATAAAACAAGTAATTTTTCCATCTACTTATGTCGTTAAGTATTTTATCCTTAGCAACATAAGGAGGCATTTGCTATTAGATATAAATACTACATATGTAATTTTATTAGGGATGGAATTACTAAAAGCATCTCACCTTGCAATCTTGCAGAGAGTCAGTGAAAAAGAGCAACAGGACAGCAGGACAGCAGAATTGATTGAATGTTCACATAAATTTAAGGACAATTTCAAACTGAATGGAAGGCAGTGAATGGTAGTGAAATGATGCAATTAGTTGCAAAATACAGCTTCTCATTTGTAAATATGACATGCATATTTGCTTAATCACATTTCCCTCTTCTCTGTATATTATCTGAAAGAATAAATCACTTCATAATAAGGAATAATAAGAGTTATGTTCCTAAATTATTTAATTTAGAAACTCAATCTAATGAACCTTCAAATTAATTTTATTTTACTTAAATTGTATGACTCCTTCAGCGCACATCTTGTCAAACATAGATTAACACTGTAACTCTAGTGCCCTGAAGGGATCCCACATAGGTCATCAGTTCTTGAAAGAGAGAAATTCCACAATGCTCAACAAATTCCTTTGGTGCTGCAGGGTCTGTTAACTCAAAATACATTTTATAAAGGAAACAAGTATGGACTCAAAAAATGGATCATAATGACCTCTGGACTTTTGGGTAATAATCATTATGCAAATGACAATACTTACTGACTCTTTCAGAACCGCAACGTATAGAACTTACTTCACTACTTTTGTTAAACAGAGGCAATAAAAGCATGCATTAAATAAGTTTTTAAAGACCTATACAGAAAACAAATCTGAGCACCAGTTTTACTCAGTTGAGCATAATGGATCTCTGTTCTAACTATTAAAAAACAATTTAGAATTCCTTTAAAAAAATCATTTACAGTAGAAATTCGGACCAGATTTTCAAAATGGCTCTGCACTCATAGAAGTGGGTAGTTTTTCAAGAGGCTTCAGTACCTTGTTCACATACGTATTAAATTTTAGTATGTAATTCTCACTGAGTAAAAATGCCTTCAGATACTTAAAAGCAATAGGAACTTCTGGCTACTTCATTTAGGTACACAATGGAAGAAGTTGGATAATAAATACTTCTAAACATTGTAAGCCACGTGACTTCAGTTCTCAGACATCCCAAAATTATGAAATATATATTTCAAGTTATATATGAAAATCCACAAGTGTTGCTGGAACCCCTTCTCATCTGAAACGGGTTTAGCACAACCTTTACCTAACTCTATGCCTTCAGCCCAATTTTTCTCAAAGGTCATATCTAAACTAAACACCACACAAGCACACACCATACTACATTTAGGGCATATAAAGGAACCTCTGCACTGTGTTAATCCAAAACAACTTTTAATGAAAATTCTCTGTGATGACTCATCTCTGGAAAAGTTTACATTAACAAGTTTCTGCCAATTTGACTGCTTAGTTTCCTAACTCCTTAAGAGCTGTATTGTGCTTCTACTCAGGACAGAGCTCCTACTTCAGCAAATTCAGACAGGTTTACAATATATAAATATCATGATAAATGATATTTAGATATTATATATTATATATATAATTATTATATATTATATATATATATTTAGATAAAGTTAATATGCTCAAGTCATGCCTAACACAATAGCAATAGCAAGTCAAGGCTACTGTCATTCAAAAAAACAACAACAACAACAACAAAAGAAACAACAACAACAAAAAAACATTTCCAGTGATGGAGTAGAAGGCAAAGAATGTGCTGACAGCCTTTCATGGGTTAACTTGTGACAAAGACCTCTGCTCTTGGCCCTCTGCAATCTAAATGCTTCCACTCACAATCATCAAAAGCTAA
Source organism: Stictonetta naevosa (assembly GCA_011074415.1). Taxonomy (NCBI): domain Eukaryota; kingdom Metazoa; phylum Chordata; class Aves; order Anseriformes; family Anatidae; genus Stictonetta; species Stictonetta naevosa. The sequence continues at coordinate 1,377,600 of CM021709.1, forward strand.
TAAACTATCTGGAATAGGGGTTCCCTGCACCCAGGTTACTATGCAGAAAATAATTCAAAATTAATGACAACAGAAGTGAAGCATTCAAAAGCAAAAATCAGGACACTCAAATGTGAAGGTAAATTCTGGTTTTTAATCCATTTTCAGAGTCACTTAGTTAATGGAGACGACTATTCATTAAAGTAGAAAAGAAAGAAGTAACAGCACCCAGAGAACAAAAACTGAAATTAGGACTTTCCACTTCAAGCACCTGGTTCTCAAAACGCATACATTAGGATAATTTAATATACTACCCTATCCAAGCCCAAACTTTTTACAATTTCCACTGATTTTGCTACAGATAAACCACCAAAGTGCCATATCCTCCACAACACTGCTCACTTGATGTGCAAAACACGTCTCAGAAGGGTTGATATTCTTTCCCCTAATAGCTAAATTATTTTTCCTCTGAGCCTAATAAGTGAACCCATTTGTTAGTATTTACAGAATAAAAATTAATAGGATTTAAACTTGATAGAGATATGCAAAAAGCTGCTCAAGATAGTAGTCCCCATGTTCTTTAAGTCTGGGGGAATGGGAAGACCACTGATTCAAAATGTTTCATCTAGACTGTAAGAGCCTACATTAAATATGATCTAAAAATACTACATTCAGTTGCACACATGCCAACTTCCTGAATGTTAAGTGTCTTTTCATATTTAGCACAAATTTTAATTTTGATTGGCAAGCATGTGCATAACTGTTTGCAAAACTCATTCAAAAGGACACATGCAATAGATGTGATGCACATCTCAATCTTTGCACTGATTAGCTAATTTGAAAATATCTAGCCAGATAATTAATACGCAAAGATCTTTCTAGACAAAAACCTATGAAGTGAGAGCACTTACCTGTCTGAAGGCCAGGCTATGAAGCAAAGACTAACTATATATATACCCATTATAGCACTATTTCTACAAGACTTGCATTATATTAGCCATTGCAAGTCCATTTTAAATACCACTGATGTCAAGAAATGTGAGCACGGTAGGCATCCTTGTAGAAGCACAGCAAAAATAATTACAATAAAGCACTAAGGCTGCTTCTGTCATGTTTATCTTTTTGTAAACCTATAGTATGACTATACATTTAATGTAATTATGCCTATTGCTTTACTTTTAAATTACAGATTTTATCCATCCATAGTAGACAATTTTTCACTACTAAGAACTCAAGATGTGACTGTTCCTGAAGCTCTTAACACTAAAGACAAGCAGGATGTTATTTTCTATTTCTTTCAAAAGGACATTTAAAAACCAACCAAACAAAACAAACAAACAAGAAAAAAAAAAAAAGAAAGAAAACACACACTCATGGAAGAGATGGAAGAGCACCCTCTTTCATTCTACTACACAGCTCGTCTATAAAGATTTTATGTGATTTTCAACAGAGAAGTTATGAAATAAACCAGCCCTGTACTAGGAACTAACAAAGTACACTTTATGTTCATTCCCACTCTTTAGCACCAAGACACTGACCATAAAACATATTAAAAACAAATATATTTTATTATATGGCAGGTGTCAAATTACTTAAATATTTATAAGTCAAAGTTTACTAAAAACAAATTGGCATTAATTATTGTTTTAATTGTAGAAATTATCTCCAAGAAAATCTCTTTAAATTACTGACAACCATGCTTTGGCCTGAAGAATACATCCAGAGCAATCACTTTGAAAAATCAACAGTAGGAAATCTTCTTGGTTCATTGGTGCTGATTAAAGTTTTCCACCACTGTACCACACAAAAAAAAAATCCAATTAACTAACTACTTATATTGACCTTAAAAAGAAACAGAACAAGAATTATGTCATGCTTCTAGGAAAAAAAAAAAAAAAAGGAAAAAAAAAAAAAGATTCCCCATTACAGTTTTCAAAAAAATAAAAGAAAAATCTTGTCTTAGCTTAGTTGCTGTTGTTGCTTATATCTAAGTCAAACTGCTTTGTACAAAATCAAAGAGCGATAACTGTCCACTATACACGCCACCAAGACTAGGACAGCTGATTAATTTCTTCTATTAGAAAAGATGAAAAGAAGGAGGAAAAAAGAAAACGCACACTAAGAAAAAAAGAAAAAAAAAAAACGCCAAAAAAACACCAGCACCAGCCTCTTTTTGCTACCAGTAGTGTCACTGGCCTCTCACTGCTTTCGAATATGAAGGTAAATAACATACTTTCAGGAAAAAAAATAAAAAATAAAAATTCATGCTTGGGTCTACTGAGACTCCACAGTGGAACTCAGCAAAAAACTACAGGAAAGTATACTGCTGTAACAACCTAGGGTGCTTACCAGGAGCTATTTTTTTAAAACAAACTAGACAAGGATACAAAAACATGTGTTTGACTTGACAGATGACTCCAAACAGGTTATCCATATAGCCATTTTTTCCACTTCTCAGGTAAAAGTTGCATGAGCCTGACCTACAACTATCATGAGCTCTAACAATGCTAAATAAAAGTTTCCACCTGTGAAACAAAGAAAAAAAAGAGCAAATATACAAGCTTTCAGTCTCCAAGGCTAGAAAGACCTCAAAAAAGAAAAAAAAAAAGTCCACATGAAGTTCAGCTAGGCAGGAATTAATACCATCATAACAAGAATTTGCCAAGCACAAGATAAACCAAGGCGTCAACATTTACCTCTGAAATCTCTAAGAAGAAGCTAGGACATGTAAAGTAAATACATGGTGGAATTAAAATGCCTTTCACTCCCTTGTTGAAATTCTTATAAAAATATATTTCCAGCCACTGTTCAAAGAATACACCTAATGATAGTATTTATGATACTAGTATATAACATATCATGTATATAAATATATATAATTGCTTCTGAGCTGGCTTACAAAAGTAGTTCCCAACATGCTACACTAGTGTATATGTTCTAAAGAAGTAATTTCAGACTGTGACTGTGTTTCTAGCAAAACCAATATGAAAACTTCAACCCGTATGTAGTGTAGTATAGGAATATATGCTTTTGTCCCCAAGGATAAACATTAAAAAATAACTCCCATGTTCAAATATTTTTTTTTACAAGAAAACTGCATGAATTAGAGACATAGTACAAGAGATACTAAATGGAAATCCATATTAATGTATTTTACTACAGAGGAAAAGTCTTGTGATGCCATCCCAGACAATAATTGAAGAAAAAGATAAAAAGATAAAGCAGACCTTTCAGTTAAAAACAAAAAAAAACGATTCAGTTCCTAAGATAGACATCACCTACTTTGCATTCACAAAAGTCTTTGCAGATAATTCAATATAGGCCAGCTGTGTATGAGCACAATAATTTGGCAAAATAATTTGGCAAGAGCCAAACTCAAACCGTCTGCTGAGACACACTATTTTATGTGAAGAAGCATATACATCTATGATACAGAAGATATAATAAAAACAACCATCTGTAGCATTGTGAAGCGTTTAAGATTAGCAAAGCAACACCTAACCAATATTTCTAATATTTTCCTTTCTATGTATTTCCAATTCTGTACTCTCTATGGATCATGTACAGCAATGTGCACAAGTACAATGGATCAACGACAGAGGATACTGCTGACAGAAAACATTTTCTCACTTCCTTCCATACCAGCGTACATAGGGCACTCTTCTTTATTTTACTATTTTCTTTGTCACTCCCTCCAATTTTATTTACCTGACCTTTACCCATGTTTTACACTGAGTTTTCTGGTTTGGAACAGCTCCATGCTACTTCCTTACCAGTTAACCCCTATTTCTTTTTATATCACAAGCTGTCTCTTCCTTTTTCACACATAATAATAAATGCTCCTACTTGAGAGGTAGCAAGACGGCTCCTGTTGTTTTCACAATATAAACCTATGTCTGTTGAGTTCTGTTAATGAAAACACTTCAAGAAAGCATGAAAGATTTTAAGAAAACCAGTAGTGGGCCTCTGTTATCAGAAGCAACCAAAAGCCAGATGTCGATTGACACAATACAGCTGTGCCTGTTTTTTGCTGGACTGAGATTATTCAGATCTCTGAGTATTGTGCTTACTATTGGTATATCCTGAATACAGAATTCAAAACATGATACAAAAAGCATTTTTTAGAGCCCTTAAGTTATTATGCTGTGCTCTGTAAAACTTGGCATATACTAATAAGTAAATCTCACCATTAGATGATGATCACTCCTTTGTTTCTGCAGCTCCCACTCGATGGATTATGCACTCAATCAATCCAAATGGTTCCCACTAAGACAAACCAGTCTATTGTGTCTATTTAACTCCATGTACACACCCTAAATCTCTGTGCCAAAATCTGTACAATGGTAGGCAAGCAAATACTTTTAATTAAATAAAAACTGTTCAGATTCTTCTCCACAAACCCCCAATGTGAAGAGTTGTATTTAATTAAATATATAAATCATTACCTAAAAACATGTAT
>CM021709.1:1385990-1448973 GCA_011074415.1 Stictonetta naevosa
GGAAAGCAAGCAGCCCCCAGCCCCTAAGTACTCACCATATTGACTTCTGACACCATATCTATACTGGCAATGTCTATGTTCATGCCAACGGCCACTGGGGGACCTGCAAACCGACAAGATGGTCCGCAATGTGATCGCGAAGAACTTAACTCATTCTTACCAGAGTTACAAGGGACTAAGGCATGGCAAAAAACGAAACGAGGATTACGAACACTAAGAAGAAAAAACCAGGAGGATGACAGCGAGGTGCGGTGTGTGTGTGCCCCCCCGTGTCCCCCCTCCCCTGCCCCCCAAGGAAAGCAGCCTGCCCCCATCCGCGGGGAGCGCCGGGTTCGGCTTTTATGTAACGCACACACGTGCGGGCAGCTGGGCTGCGTGGGGGGACCGGGGGGGACGTGGGGGGGGGGACCCGAGGGGATGCGGGGGCTCCCCCTCCCCCCTCCGCGCCCCGGCAAGCGCCGCTCCGCCACCGGCCGCCGCGCTCAGCCCGGGACGGGGCGGCCCCGGGGGGTTGCGAGTGCCCGGCCGGGGGGAGGGGGGGGAGGGGAGTACGGACAGCCCCCAGCGGACCTCTCCGAAAGGACTAAATGGCCGGAGAAAGCAAGTAGTGGGAAGGGGGAGCGCGCAGGGGGTTAAATGCCGTTTGAGTATCAGCGAACAACGCAGCTTGTACTCAAAAATAGTAACCGCGGTCACAGGCACGTTAGGCTCTGAGGAGCCAACGCTGGGTAAACTTGAAGGGGTTGCATCTCGAGAAAGCCTGTTAAACGCGGGCTGAATTACAGGTTAATTGTCAGCGCACACACACAATGTGGGACCAGTTCTATATGTGCAAAACGTGTAAATGATCGCATTAAGAGCGCCCTGTGCTAAGAAAATCGAGTACCAATTGGCTTAACTTTGGATCAGCTTGAGAAAATGGCATCACACATACTCCAGCGCAACAGCATCCACAGAACGCTTCAAAACCACGCACACTAAGGTACAGCAGCCCGGATATGTAACGTCTCCTAGTCAAAAGCTGTCAAATTACCTCCAAAATCTGGCCTCAAGCGAATGTCATAGCCCTTCAGCAGTCTATCCACGGTCTCTTTTACCAGTGACATATTACTAGGGTCATTGACACTAAAGAAAAAGAGAATAATCATACATCATTTCTCATTTCCCAGACCCCAGCTGTACATTCCCCATAGCAATAACATGCAAAGCAATTCAAAGTAAAGCAAAAGAGATATGTTCATCACTTACCTCTGAGCGCACACCACAGCGATTATTAAAGGGAAGGACCAAATCCCAAAGTAACCCTTCTTCCGGACTCTCAGCATCCCTTTAGCTTTTGATATGATTTAGGGTTTCAGTGAAGAGAAGAAGAGATCCAACTTATTCTGGCCAGTGCAGTAATTCTAATGTGAGGCGCATGCGCACGGCGTACCACAACATCAAAAGGAGCAGTGGTTGCTGCTGGAGATGGAGCAAATTTCCTTGAAAAAAAAAAAATTAAAGGGGAAGAAGGAAATGCATCATTAAGAAGAAGAAGAAGAAAAAAAAAGTCATGCACGGGAGGCTCGAGTATGTTTTTGTTGTCCTTTTTGTTAGCAGAGAATATAAATCCCAGCAAGCAGCGAAGTTTTGGGAGTTGTGCAGGGCACAGCGGCTTTGTAACCCAGCTTGAAGGGGGGTGGGGGCTGGACGGGCTGGGATTTGACACGGAGGGGGGAAAGGTTAGAAAAGGGAATGCACCGGGTACGTACAGCGCCAGGGGCAGGTGGGCAGCCTAACTTTTCGTCCCTGGAAAGACACTCCTGAAGAGCTGCGAGGTGCGGACAAAGGAGCCGGAGCTTGCAACGGGGGCGGGAGGCGGGGGAGGAGGGGAGGTGGGCGCCTACAGGATTTCTCACGGAAAAAAAAAAAAAAAAAAGAAAAAAAAAAAAACTATGACGAATAGTTTATTGTAAAAGGGGATTAGGCTGCTTCCTGCTTTACTGTGCTGCCAGGCTCTGGTCCTGGGGCAGAGGCACTGGGGCGGGAGAGGGTCTCTGGCTGCCGCCGTCAGCTCCCCTCGGTCCCTCAGTGCCGCCCGCCCGGCCCCGCTCCCCCCGGCCGGCTCGGCCAGCGCAGTCTCCGTATCTCAGCCCGTGGTTAACCCCGGGATGCGAGGTTCTCAGGTAGAGAGAAGCCTGACCTGGTAAGGGGAAAAAAACAACGCCCCGAAAGGGAATCCAGCGTTCGATGGGCACAGAGACCCGGTGCAGGTTCGCAAGCCAGCCCCCTTACCTTCGTGGGTGAGCCACCCGAGCTCTCCAAATACAGCGTGTGATCCAATTAATGCCTCAGAAGAAACCAGAGACGAGTAGAAAGCTGATTTGGGGATGCTTTGAGTGACATTCAAATCCTGAACAGAAAAGGAGAGACAGAGAGAAGAGAGAGTAGTAAAAAAGAAAAAAAAAAAAAAAAAAAAAAAGCACCACCCAAAACGAACCAAAACAAAAAAACAACCACAAACACTGGATTTCAAGGATTCCTCGCTAATCTGCCTTGTGCTCACAGCACCTTTTACACCTTCTCCTTCTCCTTCTCCTTCTCCTTCTCCTTCTCCTCCTCCTCCTCCTCCTCCTCCTCCTGCTCCTGCTGCTGCCGCCGCCGCCGCCCAGAGCCGCCCGGCGCTGCGGGAGCGATCGGCGCTGGGCGTGCACACGGCCGGGCCGGGCCCGGGACCACCGGGGGCGTCAATTACCAAAAGAAATATTTAACTAGCTGCAGAAGGGGGGAGGGGAAGGGGGAAGAAATGCAGCGGAGGGAGGGACGAGGGTTAGGTGAGGTGAGGTAGCTCCGGAGAGCCGCTGCGCCCCCAGACCAACGCGGTCCCGCACGCCCCGTGCCCGGCCCCATGGCCACGCGTGGGCTCGGCGGCAGGCGTGGGGCTGGGGAGGTTGTCCGGAGAGGAAGAGGAGGAGGAGGAGAAGGTGTCCATCGAAGGGCGGACTGGTTACGGAGGCGGTGGGACGCCGTCTCCCCTGGGAACCGCAGGGAACCGAAGCCGGCGCGGCGAAGAGCCGGCGGTCCCCGGCAGCAGGCGGCCATTTCGCGCAGCGCGGCGCCTGGCGTGCCGGGCCCCGCAGCACCCCACTGCCGCCAAGCCGGCACCCTGGGGGAGCCCACCGGGACCCTGGGGAGCCCACCGGGATAAACCGGACCCATGGGGAGTTTAGGGGCGCGTCCCGCCGGCAGCGCCGCTCCCCCGGCCCGGCCGAAGGCAGGGGCGCAGGTGCCACAGGCACGAAGGAACCGTGTCCCCCCCTCCCCGACAGTGCCTTAAAGCCCCACCTTGCGCCGCCGGGAGCAAGCGTTGGGTCGGTTTTCTGCTTGCAGGGAAAAAGTGAGCTTCCTTAGGGCTGCTGGAGGGGGGGAGGGGATTCACTAGGGCATTCTCACTTTCCTCTCCCATTTGAAAACCATGACAATTTCAGAGGGAGAAAATACTTTTCCAGATGAAACAGACAAGACCTGGGGCGGGTGTGTGCGCGGGCTAAATATAAAAATTCCCCTGAGGGTATTTAAATAGAGCCCAACTGCAAGGGACGAAGCACGAACGGGTGCGCGGCTGCCCAAGGCAGGAGCCGCCCCCGGCCCCGCTGCCGCACGGAGCCGCCCCCGGCCGCCGCTGGAGGTTTCCGCTCTCACAGTGCTGGGCTGCTTCGCTCAACCCTCCTGAAATACAGCCCCGAAGGAAGATGGTGGATACCCCGTGCAGTGAATCAGATTGCTTTATGTGCATAGCAGGCATTTTTTTTCCCCCTTCTGCAATCATACGGCAGGACGGAGGGCTCAAGGACGTTGGTCCTGCACTGTGAAACTCACCCGCGGGTGCTAACGTGGGACCGCATCTAGCGCTGTCCATCCCTCAACTGGTTCTAAGCCTCAGTTATTAATTGCCTTGACACCACAGAATTGGTGCGTTCACCGTGGCTGAACGTGAACCAGCTTCAAACCAGAGCCTGAGAGCTGGCAACAGTCAGTGAGTGCTAGAGCGACAGGACTTGTTATGTAGAGTTCAGTAACATCGAGGCTAGAAAAGAACCATCTTTCCCTAGGAGTACTAGCCCAGCACACACAATGAATTCGAGAATTCAATGTATCTGGCATTTCTTCCCCGTGCACGCACGGATACTGAGGGGACGTTTGTTCTGCCCTAGGACACCCCTGTGCAGGGAAACCTGCTCTCAGGCTGGCTGCTCCAATAAAGAGGCACGGAGCATCCCACAGCCAAATGCAGTGCATATGGGTATAATGGTGCACTCCATGTGGAAGAGAGAGTGTATATCCTTGGTTTTTTTTTTGTTTGTTTGTTTTTGTTTTGTTTTTGTTTTTTTAAAGCTTCTGTTGAGCCACACTTGGGATACTCTCCATAACTTACCATTTTGGCTCAATGTGAATGCCCCTCATGTGTCTACACCAGTAACACATCCTACCACCATGCCAGTCCATATGTGCCTAGACAAGCCTATGTGATAGAGGTATCATCATTAAGTATTGACACAGAGTAAAATATCATACAATACCTTTTGAAAACTGTTTAATGATTTGCTATACGCTTTTGACAGTACCACTTTTTGTCTGACCATGAGTTCTGGTCTATCTCAAATTCAAAATTTCAAAATTAAAAATTTCTTAGCACCCTCATTATTAAAAAAAAAATCAGCACCCTCAGAATCTCCATCTTATTTTAAGCAACTCGTCAAATAAATGGTTTCCTCTTTCTCACTTGTGTCTGTGTGTTTGCTTGAAAAGGGAAGGAAATGACTGGTATAAACAACAGTATTGGCAAGATGCAGAACCATTTGTGTAACATATTTAGGAACCGCTGTCTAAGATTTGGGGTGTCTTACAATGGAGAAACAACCTGGTTCGTGGTTGGATATGATAATTACTTTTAGCTCTAAAATTATTATGAGATTACAAGTACTACAGAGATAACAGAGAAACCAAAATTTTGGTTGCCAATTGCAGACCATTGTGATTCTTAGCTTTCAGCTTTGAAGAGTGCAAAAAAATACCCAAATAACATTAAAACATGCTAAAATAATAGTCTGCTATCCTTGCTGGCCATTGTGTGACACTGTGTAAGAAATGGGCTATAAGCAACGTCATACTTTGTCTTGTCAGCCCTTGACTGTAGCAATATATTCCTGTCACCATGAGCAATATCCCAGGCCATGTACCAAGAACTGCTCTGAAGTGATTTTAAAATACTTTGTTGTAAATGTATAGATTTTGCAAAATATACTTTCAGATGGGATAAGAATTTCCAGACAGCTTCTCAAGTGAGCCAGTCACTCCAGTCCCTAGACATAAAAAAAGCTGCTGATTTATGCCAGCCCAGGAACTGCATCTCTGTACCATGAGTAATGTGAAAAAACCCTCTTTAAAAAGGGGTAAAACCCCACTTTAAAAGAAATCCTTTCACTGCATCTCAACAGGTAGGTATGCATACTGTTCTTTGGAAGTAATGTTTCCTGAGTTCTTGAGCATTTGGTAAGATGCAGTAATACTGGAAACACTCTGTTGAGAGTTGTTTCCATCTATAAGAAAAAAATTTATTCTATAATTTTCAGCAGAATCCTTGTAATAATTCACTTTGATGCGTTTTCTATTTCCAACTTCTGGGAAGTTATAGATCCAAGTAAAATCAAACAGCCAAGCCTAGTAAAATTCTCCTGAAAAAGTTTGAAAGTACTCCCATCTTGGTTTCACTTGTCCTTTTAGGTGGTCAGATCTATGTCAACATTCATGCACCATACACCATCCTGTTTGCATCAGTATAGAGATTGACATTACAACACATGCACAGAAACAAATGATTCATCGAGATGCACCCTGATTCTGCTCTTCATGGCCAATGGAATTTGGTTTTGTGTAGTGAAAATCATCTGAGATTTCCAGATTCATATTAGATTTGAATACTGTATATCTAGAAATCTCCAAAGTGGTAAAGCAACCAACAAAGTCAATATTGCATGACTTGCCAATTTTGGCCCTTAAAAACAGGTGAAATCATCAGTACTGTACAGAAACTGAGTGTGATAAATTGCTTAGGAAATAAGTATCACTTGATACAGTGAGAATTTAATTTAATTGTGAGAGGAGAGCAAATGAGAGGGGCAAGTAACAGTCTCTATTTGGTTTACATCTTTATGTAAGACTTAATTTACTGGGGTTCAGATTTGTTCATTCTGTGACCCATTGCATGGTGTCCCCACAGGGTTAAAGACACTATAGATAAGAACTTAACCCAACTCATTATCCAGATAGCATTTTCTGAATCAAATAACTATCTTTTTTTTTTTTTTTTTTTATAGTCTGGGATCAACATGCCTTACATGTATATTGAAGAAAGTCTTTTAATGTGAAATCAAAGTACAGATTCAAAAATGGAAGTAAAAGGTTGTATGAGACATCCACAAGTGCTTTGATTGAAGGCAATTGTCAGCAACTCAGTGGGGACTGGAGTGAAATATAAAATGTGCAGCACCTGGAATTATGATGGAATGAAATCTACAGTCCTCCTATGAGGCACCACAAAAAGCCCCATTTCCTTCAAAGTGAAGGAATAAATTACTTTAACAGTTACATAGACAACAATTTTTGAATTCCTCAACTTTGGTTATATTGGCATTTATATAGCTAGGAAATATCTACAGTATACACATCCTTCAACAAGAAGGCAGAGCAGGGCACAAGGGATGACTGCATAGGGTAAGGATAGTAAAACATTTAAAATGCCGCACAAAATGCAGACCAAGATTATGTCACTCTGTGTGTGTAAATCTCCTCCACACTGTTCTCGTAAGATTCAGCCCTGAAAGCAGATTGCAGAAACCTGTTATTAAATTAATGGAGTGGCATTTGTCTGCATCAATTGATTGCAGGATTTGGTCTTCATTTCTAAGCTCTCTTGGCCAGAGTTGACTTCAGAATGTGTTGTTGTTGAATAATACATTCCAGAATATTGTTAAAAACACTATCTGAGGGTTCTAGAGCTTTTAGGTTAGAAGCTTTTGCTGAAAAATGAAAACTATTTTATTTTCAAAGCCATTTAAGCTTCTAAAACCAGTTTTGAGTCTGGTTAAAAAAGACAGGAAAAGTAGTGAAGTGGAAGAGAAAAAAGAATAGCAGAGGCAAGGGTAATGCTCCAACACAGTGAAATTGAAGAAAGGAGAGCCATTTATTTACAAGGGAGACCAGGGAAAGAAAAAAAAAAAAAAAACAAACACCTGCTCATTTAAAGTAACATTTAAAATGTGAATCAGTGCTTCTATCTCAGAAATCAAACACAGCTCTTACATGAGTTCTTTATTCTCTGGACAAAGGGAGACTACTGAAGTGATCATTGAGACTCCTGAGCTCTGTGATATCAACTACCAAATATGTTTTGATCCAGATTGAGACTTAAAAATGTATTTTATTTTCCTGTAAGTAAGGAAACTTCACAGGAGACTTTTAATCTAATTTACCATTTGTAGCTGTAAGAGATTTCACATTAAAAATGTGACACCCAAAGAAACCAACTGTGACCAGCATATGACAGCCAAAGCACAATCAATGGATCAATTTTAAAAATGCAAAATATTTTACACATTTAATTAAAAATTGTATTATTCAATACATTTTCCAACTAAACAAGATCCTTATATCATCTGGTAAACAATCATTCTGGTTAAAAACAAACAAAACCCAGAAACTTAGTGACAGTTCCAAGAGAAGTACTATCAATGAATGTAAGCAATACTTTAACTGCTCTTCAAGCATTTTTTTTTCTTTAAGAAAACTAGGAGGGTACAGGTTTGTATCTGACTGTACAATGGATTATAGCTGTCCTTTCACTGGTGTGGTAGAAAGGGAGATGAATTTTCCATCTGCAAACACACAGAGCTATTACTTCCAGCCTTCTCTGAGAACAAATGGAGAACACACAGTGCTCCTTACCGTCTTGCACCTTCTTCCAGTCCCACCCCAAATGGCTTGAGCCAATATTCTTCCTTCCCCTCAGCCTTAAAACCTTGGCTAGTCCTAGAGTAGAGCATATGTCCTAAAGTGCTGCAGTAATCATAATACATGGTTTGCAGCACATTTTGCCCTACTGGTGCTTTCTAACTTTGTGCATACAGGACAAATGTATTATGGAATGAATACTTGGTGTACAAGTGATCTGCCCCTATTTGCAGATGCTGGAAGACAGAAATTTCACACAAAGATGTTTCTGTTCAGCAGGAAATGAACAGAATAGTTTTTCTGAATTGATTTGAGAGTATTTTATAGCGCTATATCGCTTTTCTACAGAAAGGGCATTATTACTTAAATGGTATACCATGGAAATGGACTTAAGGCCAGTCAGGATGGCATTGTGCCTGGCCAGCAAATGCAAGATCACTATTTTGACTTGTCAGAAAGAACATTTTAAGATGCAGCTCATGTGGGCATATCTAAAGCAGTGCAAATTACTTAAAACCAGATGAGTGAATGAACTTGAGAAGTAGAAGGTGAAAACAGAAAATAAGATTAATTTAGTGTGGATTACACAGGTGTTGCAAACATGTCCTAGAAAAATAACATGGGAAAACAATTCAAAAGACCAAGACAAAACAAAGCAAAACCAAAACCAAACAAAAACAAAAAGCAACAAACCACAAGCAAACAAGCAAAACACAAACAACCAAACAAAACCACAACAAAACAACTGTAGAATAATCCCTCTCAAGAAACCATACACTGAATGAAACTTAGTGATACCATCCGTATTTATCACTTTGCATCCAAGGATCTGTCTAAAATATTTCAATGTTTCTGTGGGTAGTTACCATTCATTCTCTTCTCCCACCCCATTTTGTACTCATACTTGGTAATTTACAAACAACTATGACCTGAAGGAGGTCTCATTAATGCAAATGAGTTACTTTCTATCATATTATGCCAAATCTACAGATGAGATAGATGAAGCTCATGCTGGCTAAGTGCCCAGGCCACTTCCTACTGAAATTAATGGTAAAATCCACATTCAGCTCAGGAGTAGCAACATCAAGACCCATCTTACAAAGCACCAAGTGGCAGAAAACTGGAAGAGTGCCCAAGAGCCCTGATTATCCAATATCTTCCTACCTATACGGTCTATACCACATTTCCAGGGAAATTAAAAGGAAATAAGTTGAAAATTTTATCTAAAAAAGTACTAGATGGAAATGAAGTCGTCCTCAGATTCTTATGCTTTTTGAGGCTTGATTAAGTAATACTAATCACAGTATTAACTTTGTTAATTTACTCTCACAGGTGATAAAAGGCAGCTGAGTAATACCCATATTTGATGTTACACAGCAAACTCTAAGCTCTACATTTAAATAATGTTCATGTCTTAAAATGGCAATTTTTTACATCTTACACCAATGTAAATCAGGAATAACTCCACAAACATCATTATATTAAAAAAAAAAAAAAAGTTGAATGCAGAATAAGACCTCCTCTGTATAGAGCAATAATTATTCATCTTTATGTATTTAGCTTAACTTTGGTTACAGCTAGCTGTTTAGCTCACTATGAAAAGCCAAGCATGCTTTTCGTAACTTCTACAACAAAGCCTGATAATCTCACTCTGTATACATGAAAAACTTGGATGTTCAGCACATCCCAGAGTTCAGATAGGTCCAGAAAGAGATGGACCTATCCTTCAAATATATTTTCATTTCTGTAGTTAGAGTCTGTAAATACTGGTCATTTGTATCACCATAAGGAATCAAGACTCATTTGAACATATCAAGAAATGAAGGGCTAAAGACCAACTACAAAAAGCTATAAAAAGAAGAGTCCCATTTAATTTTTTTCTTGTTTTGAGTTTGACCAGCTTCTGCTTCCCTGCATTAGTCCCTATTGTGACCTTTTACACTAAATAAAAGATAGAGTTAACATGGTCACAACCTGTTGTTGAGGTTACAGATTAGAGTTCTCTTTAAAGGGCAAGACTGATGGATGTTGCTGTCATATGCACTTGGCATTTTTTTCCAAACCTATCAATTTTCAGATGATGTTGTATGAGTCTATAGCCCCACAGGGGAACTTGCCATATGCACAGATTTGACCATTATTCCACATATAATTCTGCATGAAGTGTTTTTTAAGATTATTACAATATAATTTTGTATTTCTACATAATATATTTTCATTTCAATTTATAATGCCTCTAAAATAAAAGTGATTATTTCACCATTCAGTCTTTGACTTTGTTTTGAAGAAAAAACAGAACAACATTCTATTTCCTTCTATTTCATCACCTTCAAATACCTTTATGTATTTGCAAGAATGAACTTATCTCTTGGAAGAATGCAAACACTCCAGGCATTATTATGTTTTGAATATTCTCATTAGTAATCCTGCATTTCTTTTCCGGAAAAGGATTTTAAAGTTCTCATTCCTACAGCCTATACCAGAAGAGGAAAAAGGTGAACATTATGACAAATCGTTTTAAAAATACATTAGAACAGTAAATACATGAATAACTATTTGCAATGAGAAACCTTAAGGTAAGCTTCGGTGTTTTTTGAGAGAAGGTTTGCACTTCTGAAACAAGACAAGATAAATTTTTCAATCAGTGCCAAAGATATGATATATAAACGTATCTATGAAGAAAATTGTGTCGGTAACAATTGGTGAATATACAGTGTGTTTCCATTATATATGTAAGTTAGATATGCATATAACCTCAATCCTGAAAGAAAAAAAATGCAAAATACAAGTCAAATATTGTTTATTAATATTACCTTTGGCTCTTATTTGCTTAAAACCAATGATGATGGCTCTGCTGATGACTGTATACATCCAATACAGCATTAAACTATTTTGAAGTCCACACCAATGTTATGTTGTCTTTTTTCACTGCATTGAATGTGTGGTTCAGTATCAATGTGACAAGAGACATCCTGCCTGCCCCCTCCAACCAAAAACTCATGACTTTTTTTTCCTCCACTAGATAGGCACTGGGTCACTACACAAAGCTTCTGGTTTTGTGTACCTGATGGATAACTCTTATATTAAAGTGGTGTATCCTGAGCCAATTTAGCGATATTTCTAAATAAGCTTTGTTCTGTTCTAGTTCAGATGTCAGAACCTAGGATCATGCACATGCTACTTACTACATGAGCCAGGTTATAAGAGCACCCCTACAGCTGAAAGTATTTGCTGGTCTTCAGAACGAGTAGGATGATCTATAACAAGGTCTGCTAGGAAAATATCATACCAAATATAAATTAGTTGGATGTCACATCACAACATAAATTGGAAAGACAATTTTGAAAGTAATAAACAATTGCATCTTGGAACAGCTCTTTCTGAAGCATACAGGAGAATAGGCTATTCTTGACTTTGCCCTAAGTAACTTCTTGAAATAATTTGTGTAAATAAGTATGGGTGAAGTAGTATGGAGTAAACATAATTTAATTAAATTTGACATGTTTTGTGAGATCAAACTAAAAGATAATATTGTGACATTGAAAGTCAGGACCTAGTTACTTTTTGAATGAGTAAGCTACAGCAGTTATAAAGACAATGAAGAAAACTCAATGGAAGATAAAATCTGTAGGAATCAGCCTGGACACTCTCCTGCTAAACATTTAGTGAGGATATCTGAAAGCGTATAGCAAAGTAACACTTTTTCTGAATGGAACTGCCAAAGTTAAGGCAGGAAGATTCTAAACAATGGCTGGCTAGAAGGTTGCAATTCAAATAGGATTGCCAAACATAGGAAGAATAAATTAAGGTTAAAAAAACCCTTTGGAATCTTTGCAGAACGCATGTGGGATGTACGTACCCGTGTATATCTTCAAGCGAGACATCTTTTGTTTTGGTTTAGTTCTTTAGATACAGTGAATAGGAAATATATATACAAATATGCATATATTACACGTATTGTTTAGCTTGGAGAAAAGAAGGCTCAAAATTGTACTTTGCAATTACCTTGAAAGGAGGTTGTAGGGTGGTGGGGATTGGGCTCTTCTCCCAAACATCAAGTGATAAAATGAGGGGAAATAGCTTCAAGTTACACTAGGGGAGGTTTAGGTTGGATATTAGGAGTAATTTATTTACAGAAAGAGTATGGAATAGTCTGCTCTGGGAAGTGGTTGAGTCACTATCCCTGGAGGTCTTGAAGAAACGTGTAGATGTAGAACTTAGTAGCATTGTTTAGTGGTGGACTTCAGTACTAGGTTAAAGGTTGGACTAGATGATCTTAGAGGTCTTTACCAACCCGAATGATTCTATGATTCCATATAAGAGAGAAAGAGAAGCACTCCTAAAGAAAGAAATATTAAGAAGTATAAGAGCAGTGAATGAAATATGAGGGGTGATCAGATTGTTATGTGAATAACATGACTTCAATAGTTTTGAAAAAACTGAAAACTGCAGTAGCAAGCACTATCAGACAACCTATGAAACTCAGAGTTAAAAATTTAAGTGCATACACCAGATTAAGTTTTGAATGAACTGTTTCTCTAACTGATGAGCACTTTTCGCAATGCTTGATAAATTAAAGTGAAAAACTGGTAGATAGTATTTTTAGGCCTTTTAAGAGTAAGAAAATTCTTTCAGGTTACAGCTGAACATACATAGTATGCTACGTGGATTCTAATTAAGGACTCATAAATAATGCTAATATAGTAAAATTTTATGCTAAGAATACTAAGATAAATATAAAATAACACGCCACTTCAAAGTAGCTCTGTTAGTCAGATGAAGCATATGCAAAAGGCTGTAACTTTCCCAATAACACAGGAGGTATCCCTGTGCAGGGCAGGTTGGAACTAGGCGATATCTAGAGTCCCTTCAAACTCACACCATTCCACGATACTATGAACAAACAGGAAGGCAAAAGTAGAAAGGGGAACACCAGTTCTCTGCTATGAATGATGAACTGTAATTCACATATAATCATAGGATTAGACTGCACAAGATGCCAAATCAGGTAAATCACATGGCTTCATACCTCCCTCTTAAGTCCTGTTATTGACCACTGAATCAGATAGACCACTATCCTATCCTAAGTTCTAAATAGAGTAAATACGATAAAGTCTTTGCTTGGATCATTCATGTCTAGATGCAGTATGCAGAGAACTTATGCTGTTTTTAATGGCTCCTAATTTTGGAGTCAGTCCATATTCTTCCTCATGACATATAATTCAGGACAGATTTTAATGAATAGCAGGGAATCAAAACATTTAGAGTAGGCTACAAAAGATTCTGTATGACTCCTATCCCACTGAAGCCCTGTTTTGATTCTTCAAGAAAGATGGTAGTAGTATGTTAACTCTGAACTTGTAGATGAGTTTTTGTGAAAAGTTACATTACAGTATCTTTGACGGGGCTTCCTGTGGAACTATATTTAGCCTAGGTATTAGAAGCAGAGCTATAGCAGCATGAAACTCAGCGTGCACTAATTACTCAAGCTTCTCAGCACTTGCAGGCCACACTGAGCTCAGTGATACTGCTGATATTTGAAACACATGCTAGCCTAAAAGTAACCACATTTGTGACAGTTGTGATTGCAATATAGGGGACCCTTTAAAAAGAAAAAAAAAAAAAAAGCATTTTGCCCTTTATTGCAAATGTCAGTGTGCTTGAAAACAAGACATCAGGCAGCTAAAGATAAACACAGGCTAGACACGTGCATTATGTTATCTCTTACTTATCTTCTCTATATAGTCATGTATAGAGAATAGGTACCTATATTATGTGTATATATTTTTAACACTTCTGTCATCTTCTTTCCTTTGCTTCATCTGAAATTTTATATTATGCACAAAACAACTGAATCATGAATAACAAAGACATTAGTTAATTCTTTTAGTGGAGACCAGCAATTATTATATACTGACTGTTCAAGGGTGTTATTTTTGTAAACAAGAAAAACTAAATGAGCATAGAATTCATCATTAGGAAGAGGTCTCTTATTCAATTAATGCACATTCAAGAGAGCCCCATATGCATGTGCTCTAGTCAGTGAAGTACTGCAGGAAAATAGGAAGAGATCTCCCAGGGTGCAGCACACCCTGCTTTCTCTACCATATGCCTTCTAAATATGTTCTTCTATGTCACTATACTCACAAAGCAACTTGCTGATTCTTGGCAAATTGATTCAGATACATGAAAAATTTATTCCTGAAGAACAGGCTTTACTTATTTAAGAAAATACAATAAAACAACAACAACAGAACCCATCCAAAATATTGTTACAGAAATGACCAGTCAATTCCAGAAACAAATACATACTTTCAACATTGTGATGCTGTCCTTTACTTTCTGGAATAATTCCATTAAATGCCCCATTCCTTTCCAAGGTATTGGATTTAAGAAGGTGCTGAAATGACCTACCAAAGCTTAAAAACCTTAACATACTTCATGATGCATGAAACACAGTAGCAGTATTTGGATGAGGTCCTACAGGCAAAAGTTATTATAAATTTAAAGAAAGCATGGCATAGATTCATGAAAAATTCAGCCATTAACTGCTTTGAGGTGAGACTAAATGCACATTAAAAAATTGAATTTTCAGGAAGAAAAACATGTTGCCTGTTTGTTTTTAATACAAGGCTAGAGAAATCCTAAAGCAGTTGATTTATTATTCCAACCCTATCAAGTCACAAATTCTAAACAATATACAAAAATTGATTTCTGCAGCATACATCTTAAACATTGTTCTATAGGTTATGTGATGTATTGGGCTAGAAAGTTTTGTTCCTAAAAAGACTTTTTAAAAGCCTTCCCTATATCCACAGAATTAGGAAATTATTAAATAGGAGCAGATGGGGAAGGAGAACACAGGAGGAAGAAATATGTGATTTATATAAAATTCAAAGAACATTAAAACTCTTTAAAGGGATATTTGTGCGTTTAAAGAAAGAACAAGAGATGAACTGAGGTGAAGTAAGGTTGGATAAAGGTAAAAATCTTATGCAATTAATTAGTACCCACAGGTGATATGCAAGATTAGAAATTCAAGAGTTGGCATTAGCAATTACCATTAGAAACTTTTTGATAACTGAAGAGGTATCAGTTGATTGGAAACCAATGACTTGTTTCAGTACTTAGAACAGCTTTCTTAAAATTGTTTAAAATAAGTACACATCTGCAAGTTCTGCATACCTGTGGGCTTTAGAAACACAAGTTTCAGTTTGTGTTTGTCTATTTGCTTCCTAAACTTAAAATTAGGAAGAACGTATTTTTTCCAACAAGATAGGAAACCTAAATTTCTAACCACACAGCCTGTAGATCTCCTAAGAACTGCTCAGGTCTGGGGATAACAGCATGTACTAGTACTTAACACTGTTTTGCCCAGGCATGAATTCCACAATACTTTGTCATGTTTTTTCTCAACTTGAGCTGTCAGTCCCAGTTAGCAATTGTTCTGGAAAGTACTCTTAAAACCAGTTCTATGGTTTGGCAAGGTTCATTTTGAGTCCAACAGGCAGAAATAATAAAGGAAAAAAAAGGAATATAAATGATTAATAATAAAAGCTACCAGGTATCTTAAAGACATCACATACATGAATCTATATTTATGTAATGCACTCCATTTGAAGTATCAGTTGGTTAAGTGTCTCAACACTGAGAATGATTTTTAATGTATATATAGCATGTACAATGATCTGTATTAAGAAATATTTGGAAATCAATGCTCTCACATTACTTCATATTATGTGGTATAATAAAGGTTTTTACAATATGAAAATTCATTTTTAATACAGAACATTTTTACAGATGGTTGTTTCAAATTATGAGCAGTAAAGTCCATCTTCATACAAGATGGATAAATCGGAACTGGTGAATATTTGCTGGGTAGGTAGATACAATTTATTTTCACTGTGCTCAAAGAATCCATCAAAATCCATCACATACAATGTAGAAATGATGGGATCTATGTTAAGAAGATTTCAGTGTTTAGGAGGCTCAGTATAAATCTTTTAGCAAAGTAAATCAAAAGCTAAGTCATTGCATGTTATGGTGAAGAGAATAAGGAAAATTTCAACTAAAACTTGACAGTGATTTCTGCCATAATATCATAATTCTTAGAAAGCCATTGCTCCAATTTTAAGAAATTTAACCATGTTATAAATCACAGATAAAAGGAGCTCTCCTATTCTATATTCATAAGCACCTCAAATAATATGTAATACGTTTGATTTTTTTCTTATCTTCCAAACATTCTTAGTTGTTCTACAGTAATGTATAATAAAAATATGCCATGACTGCCAATAGCATCAACAACATAGTGAGTTACTAGAGAGTTGTTTTTCTTTGTTTGATCTTTGAAGAGAGGTTTTCTGTTGCTCAGAAAAATATGCTATTCAGCTTCTGAATCTGAACTTTTTATTGTACACAGAGATATACACTTGCTGAATTTTACACTCCTTTCAGTGAGTCTCCACCTATACTCAGGGTCTCAAAGATACACCACATGGCCTTTTTGCCACAGATACTGATTGCTTCAAAGACTCATGTTAGGACCACATTCATATGTTACCAATACTGTTTTAACTTTGTCTTTGACATCAATGGGTCCCTGGCTCTCAGGCTGGTCCCTTTTTCATTACTCAAAATTTCATAAGTTAAAAAAAAATTAAGCATTTTATAAAAATGGTCATCTTGAACAATAGAGAATAATGTAAAAACTTCTCATTACACCGTTCAAAGCTTGACAAAGACATTTTTTGAGATAAAAATGCTGTCCTATGTGCAAACTATTTACACAAAAAATTGCATTCCAGCTGTTCCATATTAACACTTTGCATCTAATTTTTGCTTCGTCAAATTTTTGCATCAATTTTGTCTGTGCAGATCTCTCTGGCTATTCACATTTAAAGATCATTTTGAGACCTTTTTAAAAATGTAGCCACTAATGAGAGCGATGATTATGAGACCTGCTAGTTTGATATTAGCATATGGAAAAATGAAACAGTTTCCATTTGTATACCTATTTTTATCACTGTTTCATCTCCTGCCCTTAAAGTAGAACTATAATATTAGGTTATCTGCCTTGCTATAGCATTGGAACAGCAATCCAAAGTGAAAAGTTTTCTATGATTGCTGAGTAAGCCAGTCTAGAGAAGCAGTGGCTCTTCTACTTGTTATTATCTTTTTACTATATTGTGCATCTTAGAATGAGAACTATAGCTGTATTAAATGACACCTGAATTTAAATTAGTATTTGTTAAGTTCATTGTCTATATTTGACTATTTTGAATAAATCAAGATGTATATAAGTCTTGCATTAACAGCAAGTACATGAACTGATAAGTGATACGTTAAGCAACTTTTCCAAATTCATATATTATTGGCTTCGCTCCTTTCACAAGTAAGATGTATTTCACAATTACTTGTGAATATTCAATGCAGTACATCAGGTTTAATCTCTAGTACCCAAGGCTAAATATTCTAATAGCTTATTATTAAGCATATTAATAAATAAATCTATTTTCCATTGGAACTCTGCAATCTAATATATTTATGACATAAATATGATTGCTTATGATTAAGCATCATCTTGCTTATGATTAAGCATCAAATAGGTTTAATGTTGGATTCATCATAGAGAGGACATTAATTATTCTTCAGTGTAAAAGTAAAATTATGAGTATTTCCACACTAAAACAATATGTAAATCAAAGAC
Organism: Stictonetta naevosa; assembly: GCA_011074415.1. NCBI lineage: Eukaryota > Metazoa > Chordata > Aves > Anseriformes > Anatidae > Stictonetta > Stictonetta naevosa. The sequence continues at coordinate 1,403,689 of CM021709.1, forward strand.
AAAAAAAAACTTAAACTGTGAAGTATTTGATCTTAATTTTGTCTATAGGTTGACCCCAGCAACAAATCACTTAGTCCTATCTGGAATGCCAAGTTAACTTTTGCTTTAGAAAAATATGTATCAGCCAGACCACACACATTTGGCAGGCAGTTGAGAGAGCTTTTGGCAGGAAGTTCTTGATAGACTTAAAGGGGGCAAGGAACTCAAACCTGAATGACTGGTCATTGCCTGCCCTCACTGTTCTGCTTCCTCTTTCCTAAAGGACAGAAAGGGAACACAGTATGATACAGTACTTGCAAATGGGATACTTCAGTGAGCTGCTGGAATAGGTGTCAATGGACTTAAATAAGTTGCTGAATTCCCTGTGAACTGCTTGACCTTGCCTTGGTCAGGGTAGGCAACCTTAAACCACCCCACAGTACCCAGCATGAGATAACTTTCAGTCCAAGCAGCTGTAACAAGTGAGAGAAGTTCATATTGTGTAGCTATTGTACTTCCTACAGCACAATGACTTATTATTATTGATAAATCATATTATAATATGCTTTTCAAATGAAAACAAATAGTGACATTTCTTAAATAAGTAGTTTTTTATGAATTTTAAGCCACTGCAGATTACTACTTGTCTAAATGTAACTCCAGAAAGAAGAGAGAAGAGGGAAAAATGTAGGTATCCTCTGCCCATTCTATTGTCAGGTTTCAGAATTTAAAATATATTCAAATTGTGTAAGTACTTCTGGAATCAAGTATTCTTCCAAACATCAGTCTAGAAGATGTGTGTGCACATGTGCACGTTCAGGTAAAGAAAACAAAAATAAAATACATACATGATAAAGTCTAACCAAAATTTATTGCCTGGGAGCATAGATAATAGTAATTAAACAAAACAATACTAAACAGAAAGCTACCTCTAGAAAGTCTAGAAGACTAGATTTTTCTTGTATTAAAAATACTTTTTCCAGAAAAGAAAATATATAGTACAGATAGAATAAACTGAAAGCAGGCTTTGGAGTGGCCTACTTACCAGAAAGGTAAATCCTGTAGCTGCTTGACATTCATTTCTCTTTGAGTATGTCATAGATCATATATATTTTAGTTAATATGATGCAGTAAATGAAACTGCCTAGTTTCAGGTAAATGGGAGATAAAACTGTGCCTCATCTGAGAATCCCCACAGACAAGAAACAGTATTTCCAATTTGATTAACCTATTTACTCTTGAGAAATTATTGCTATAATGAAGCCAGTGGACTAGTCACCATATATTTGTCTTCTAGCAATGCCGATACGTAAATTTGGACTACAAAAAACATCCCTGCCTTTTCTTTCATAAATCCAGCCAAACAAAAATTTAGTTTCTTTGAGTTGCAGTCTTTAGGCAAAACATTGGTACTTTTCTTTTTTTTTCTTTCCCCACCACCAGCTGTGACAGCTGCCAGTTCATCACAGCAAGTTTCCTAGGATCCAAATACTGTCTGATGCAAGTGTGATCAGGGTTACAATACTACAGCTGATTTAATGGGGAGATGCCAGACTGAAGTCAAGCCAGCATTATTCCTAAAGTCAGCTCAGTTATGTGAACAGTTGAGATGTTACAGGAGACAATTTCCGAGTCTAATGGTATATTCAAAACACCATCAAGTATTATTATATCCTCACTGCTTCAAACATAGCCACAGGGACCTGATGCTAAAAACAGCACTTAATAACCAATGGAATCATTTGGTAAGCCAACATGCAGCCTGGGAACTTCATAGCACTGCAGCTTTCTACCTGCGGTAGATGTTTGAGTGTCTCCCAAAACTTAGAAAAAATAGAGTGAAAAAAATCAAGGGTTTCTAAAGACCACCATATTAAACTTTCCAAATTTATGATTGTGCTAGAAAGAGCTAAGTTCAATTCAGGGATAAAATGAAGGTGGAAATTAGGTTAATAAAAGAAAAAAAGGCAAGGAAATATTAACTAATATAAAGTAGAAGTTATGAAGCATAAAAAATTGATCAGATAAAGTAGAGTTAGTGTCTTTATCACAGCAAGTCTTAAGATATTTAAGCATATATGTAATTTTTTCTAGTTTGATTTTAGGATTAGTGGTACAGAAAGCTTTTATTAACTTCTATTCTTCATGTTTTAATAGGAAATATACAAATGAAAGCCATTCCAATCCATTCCATCTCAGTTTGGAAATTGGAATCCTCTCCTAAACAGTTGGACTGTTAGGATTAAATCAATTCTGTCATTTTTAATTTCGAATAAGTTTTAAAGTTTTTTTTTTTCCTTGTAAATACAGTCAACCTTAGTATGCTATTTTCAATAATTTAGTGCAATTCCATGAAAAGTATTCCCCTACAAAGGAGAAAAACAACTGTAGTAACAATATGTATACAATACCAAATAGCATAATTCATATATTACAATGAATGCATATATGAACAGTCTTTTATTGTGCAGGGAGGTGGGAGAGAGACAGTAGAAGTTATTGCAGAGGAAAAAGAAAAAATAATTTGTTGACAATTAATTATTAGTAAGGATGCTAAAAAAGACTTACCAGGGATAAACATCTTAAAATCAGGAAACCTGGGGAGCAGAATCTATCAAAGAATACTAAAAGAGCATAGGCAAAGAAAATCTCTTGTCTGCTAGCGTTAATTTTCTAATAAATTATGGAAAACTGGAGAAAATCCAGAAGATTAGAGACAATGTTGTGCCCATACTAAAAATGCCAAAAGGGATGAATCAGGTAACAACTGGCCAGCTGCCCAAATTCAGTTCTTGGCAAAATAACAGAAAGCTGCTGTAGCAGTCTGACAAATTAAAATACAGAAAAATATTTAATGTCCAGCTACCTGATTTTAGAGACAATTGGTCTGGATAAAAAGCTTGATTTTATTCTTTTGGATGATTAGAAATTTGTTTGAAGGTAATTGCCTACATGTAATAAACAATTTTTGCAGGGCATCAAAAAAAATTTGTACAAGTTCAGTATTATACTCCATCCATGGTGAAAAGGGTAGCAGACTGCTGTGGAGAGTTAGTCCATGAATTCCTGGGGTTTCCTGCTTTGAAAGAATGAGTGATATGGCTACAGTGGACCTGAGCGGAACAGCCCTGCAGAAACCTGTGTCTGGCTGTCTTCACTTAACATCTGGCTGACCAAAGGGTAAGCAAACTTGTTGGAAATACAAGAGTTTGCTTCGGATCCCATTTTCAATAAACAAATGAAAATAAAAAGAATTCTGCATCCATCCTCAGAATACGAAACAAATTTAAACATTCTTGCTCTATCCAGTCCACGGTAAAATAGAGTACTTGAGTCACAGGGTAGACAAATTAAATGTCTGTCTAACTGCTTGTCTTGTGAGAGACTGAGAGGTAGCTTCCTAGATGTATTTAAGTATTCTCACAGGATGAGACAGGCATGAAGTACTATGGAGTTCTTTAACAGGACACAGGGCAATTGAAACCAATAGCTAAATGCTACAGCTAGAGAAACAAGATCTGGAAACAAGTAGAGATGCTTTGTAGGATAAGGTAATTCAGTCCGAGAGAGGCCTCAGTGGTCATTTACAGCCCAATCTCCTGCTAAAAGTAGGGTCAGCTCTGATGTCGGAGACTCTTACTCAGGGTTTTATGCAGTCAGATTTTGAAATTTACCAAGATGGAGACCACAAAACCTGTTCCATTTCTATTACTTCCATTAGGGTTGAGCACAGAGATGAAGATATACTTCAGCTATACATTTTCTGAATTGAAATGTCCACAACTAGGAAATAAGTATTGGGGTTGTTCAGACATACAAATGAAGATGAAAAAGCTACCCCTGAGAAAGTGACATCTAAAAAATAAAGATGCTAAGTATATTAAGTGGTATCATAATTTTACTCCCTGTACATTCATATTCTTGTCTCCTAATACAACCACTTAAGCATTCTAGAGTAATCTGGGACATTAGCTCTTTACAAGATGATATGAACTCTTACATCAGATATTGGACTTGAGGCTCAATAATGGTCAATTAACCCAAGATACTGAAGACAACCCCTGTGCAAATGCAAAGTATAGGGAAACTAAATATATAATGATTTTTTTTCTTTATGCCATACAGTTTGCCTTTTAAAAGTATGAAAGAACTTGACAAAGTCTTAATCACCAATGCATTTTTTTGGTTGGGATAAAAAAAGTCTTCCTGTACCACTGAATGGTTGATGCAAGAATAATGCTATCTTCAGGATCACTATGTACTGCAAGGTGAACCTCATAATGCAAGAAAACAGTGATTTTTTACACTGATATTGAACGTGAAGTATTTATTCAAACTGCAGTAGTGTCTACATGTCTCTCCCAACACCAGGGTCTCAATGAAATGATAAATCCTGTCAAACCTGTCTCCTTGAAGTAGTCTCATTCCAAAAGGGACTCTTGTAATATGGATTTTTGTTCCTGAATACCTAACTCTCTTCCCAGAGGAAGGGAAGGAGAGGAGGGCAGAACAGGGAAATAGTCTTATGCACATCTGCAGGCACAAGAACTCCGTTCCAAACAATTGCTAGAAACAAGCCATAATTGTAAGAGCTCCATTAGATGCACCTGGGACTTTGCTGATGTTACTTTCACCTCTGAAATGCTCCTGGAGGAACTGAAGCATAAAGCATTCTTTGGTAAGTTCAGACAGATGGTAAACCAAGCACACACTAACATATTGAAAGAATAGAAATATTTTGAATCTGTAAAAAACAGGTTAAATAAAATCATCACAAGTGGCTAAGTAAGCTTGTTTCAAACACCATTGGTATAAAATTTTCATGATACACTATCAGGAGTCTTCAGTGACTGTCATCCAAATTTGGGGCAACATGAGTCATTCTATCCACATTTAGTTCTCAGCCATCTTGAATACAATCAAATTTCAGAGACAGATCTGAGTGAAGAGTCAGGGCCCAGGCATTCTGACAGACGTTCAAGAACTGCATCCTATTCATCTTTAAAGACAAAAAAGAACATAGCAACAGGATGCTCTTGCAAGGAAAATTCTTAAGCCATGATTTAGACAAGTATCCACCAGCCATGTTTATAAATAATAGAAGTTATTTTAACCATCATGCTTTCCAACTGTAGAAAATGCTATATATCGTTACATTAAAAAAAAAGAACATACACAGTTCTGCCTTCTAGACCATTTTTCTTACGATTCAATCCCTTAATTCCTTTTTCTTCTCCTCTCTGAGGACTTCTTTCAATGCCTTCTGTGATTTCTCATTCTTCTTTGTACCACATGCCTTTTTTCTTCTGCAGTCAGTTCTCCCATCCACTTTTGCAGGTCCTTCACAGTCCGTCTTGTCATGTCAGCCCCCTTCTTAAAAAGGAGGAATGGCATCAACAAAAAGCATCTCTGCCTGCCAAAGCATCTGGAGTTTATTAGGCTTCAAGGCCAAACCGTAAGCTGATTAGAACTCCAACAGTAAAATGGCAAAGAAGGGAAGTTTTCTAGCAGACAGATTGGAGAAAAAAGTCAGTGAAGCACAATCAAGGTTATTGAATGCATCACTTTGTAGCCCATCAGTATTCATGAAGATGGCAGTGTGAGCAGGACAGACTATTAAATAATTTTGATGTAAATTCTTAAGACTTAAAAAAAGGGGAAAAAACATAGGCAGCTCAAAAGGTTGTGACCCACTCCTATTTCTCTGACAACAGGAAATTATATTTTTGTTTTAGGACTGTTTGGGGATTCCCCCTGCCCCCCCACCCCCCCTTAGTACCATGCTCCACAAAAGACCTCTGGAATGGCCCTAGGCATTAAATGAAGAGTTAAAAGTATTGGGTGAGGGGGGGAGGGGGAGGAGGGAGGCGCAGGGGAAGAGAGAGAAAATACTATCCAAATAGACTTTTTTTCCAATCCATTACTCATTCCAATCAAACTTAAAAAAGGTATCACAGACATACCGCTTCATGCGGTTTACTTCAAAATAACAATAAATAAAAGTAATCTTATATTGTGAATCATTTAGTGCTACTTACTTCGTGCAACCTATGAGATGTCTGCCACTTGAAACTGCCCACGACTTTGGTAATCAATTGGAGAAAGCAGCCAATCAAGTTTCACCACACGATAGTTTCCAAGGTAACCAACAAAGATACTGACATGGGCTGCATGCAGTGGAAAGAAATGCATGAAAAAAAGCTGCCGCATTTCCACCTTTTCCAATACTTTGGATCATATATTATAAAGCGCTATCCAAATGCATCAGTATTGTCAATAAACAGTAGCAAAAAATCTAAAGCAGAATTAAAAAACAATGATAAAGCACTTCTGTCTTCAGTGACTCAGAAGGGCTACAATGCCTTCTTGAAGCTTTGCCACTTATGAACCACAATAGGGACTCCTTTCTGGAGAACCCCTGAAAATAAGGGCAGTATCTCATAAGAATTAAGACACCTTCTGTTTTGTCTCTGTAAATAGTTGATTAAATTTATATTTGCTCATCAGTGATTAAAGCAGGACTGAACCACATTTGTCCTCATGCAATATGAGACAGATTTTTACATAGATTTACATTAGAAGTTTAATTTGCCAGCTACAGAAATATATATATATAAATCAATACTGCTTCAGTGTAAAAGAAGAGTCAAAACTATTCATTAGAAAAGCCCTCTCCCCTTTCCCCATTCCATCCTGTCATTCAGAGCAGGTTGTGCAGGGAAAAGAAATGCTTAATTTGTTTGATGCCCCTGCTATGCCTTCATGCTATTTCAGGTCCTAGTTCCTTTTAAATTTAAATATCTCAAAATAAGTGGTCTTGGTGGAATTTATCTCAAAGAGCCAAGGTGGACTGCTATTACTCAAAGACTTAAAATTGGTATTTAGCAAAATACAGGTTCTGTGACAATAGCACCAAGCATCGTCTACACATATATCAGGTCCATCTTTAACGGTTGTTATAAAGAACAAAGATCTTGAACCCAATAATGGGCTACAGATTCTGGTACAGAAAGGTTTTCCTGAAAGACATCTTTATACCACTTCTCTAATTTTGACATTTTTCTTAATAAATATTGTGAATTATGTTTCTTAATACAGAGCCAGATAGTGGGTATACATCACATTCCCCAGAATCTAACACAGTCCAGAGGCTTGCTTTTTATTTCTTTTCCTCTTGAATTCATGAAGAACATAGTCTTTGATCTCCAGAACAGAGGAATACTTTCTGCACCAGGAAAAAGCTGTTTTGTCTACAAGTCTGCCTTCAAACAAACAACAAAAACAAACAAACAAGAAACCCCACACCCAGACTCCCAGTCACTGGAACTATTTCACTATGCTCTCTGTTCATCATCTTACAGGGCAAAGTTTTGGTGGTTAGAGAGGAATATTCCCTGTTCATGAAGACAAATCTTTTCATGAAAGCATTAATTAGCTTTTACAAAGTGCTGAATGACACAAAAGCTGTTTGGTGGTGAGACAGACTCTTCAAGCTCACAGATTGGTGAGCTGATTACTGAGGAGTTTGAAATACACTACCAACTCAAATGATTTTTAATGATTTCAGTCAATCTGGTTAGGTTATTAAATCTAACAACTGTGCAGTAGTCACTAAATATTTTCAAATGCAATGATACTTTTCAATTATTGAAAAATTTAACGCTAGCACTCTAAGATAACCAAATATATAAGCATTAGAGTAGATCAGAAGTTGGCAATCAAGGTCTAATTTTAATTACATGTACTTCATATTAAATCTTGCTGTAAGATAAAATGGTTTCAGAACAACCCTAATTCATTTATATTCCACAGCCCTTGTGAAATGTGGCACACTGGAATCAACTTCCTACATTATTTAATAAACAGCTCTGTAAATAAGATGAAGGGCAAGTTTTGAAAACAAGGTGCAGGCAATGAGACTGCAATAACCTTTGTTTGCACATGCAGACAGGATAACTACATACTTAGCCATCTGTCTGCAGAAATACCGGCTTTTATTTTTTGACTCAGAAAAATACAGTTTTGAAATTGTACTCTGAAACTTCAGAGAATACAATAAAAAGTAAGATTTATTTTTATACCCCTCATACTGTATAGTAGTAAACAATAACATTTCTTGGAAATATGAAGATGCAATTCTTCTAGCTCTCCCATTTGCTTTACATCTCCATCTATTCAGACCGCATAGAGGAGGGAAAAAGAATGTGCTTATTAAGAATTTGTATGAGAACAGATTGACCCAAATGTCTGTTACCAAAATAGATTATATTAGCTAGAATAGAGTGTGTTGCTTCCATGCAATCAGCAATAGACTTGTGAAAATGTCAACTCTTATATATATATTCTGATGCAGGGTAAGTCAAATTCTTTTCCAAGTCTGTAAAATAAACACATTAGAAATACCATGCATCGTACTATGAACACAGACTATAACTAACAAAATAGTATTCTTTGCAATCAGTTTCTTTCAACACTGACCTTTATTTATCACTCTTGGTAGACAACCAAAAAAAACCAACCAGTTTCAGACAGTCTCAGACAGTCCTCTCAGGTCCTTAATCATTAAGATTAGGCAGATAGACAGTAGGTATGATCAATAGTGGCCTCTGATAGACCAGTCCAGAGCTCCCTGTGTTTGGTCAAAACACCACTGAACAAAAGAATACAGCAGCTCATTCTTCTAAATTTAGCATAATATACAGTTATGCTTTAAATTACAAATTATGGGGAAAATCTTCATGCTAAAAAACAGTGCCATACTTGCATTTCTTCTAGAATATAAGAAGGAACCACTTGGCATCAAAAGTTTCAAAATGTTTAAGTCTGTGAAGACAAACCGCCAAACCTCAAACAGTACAATCTACTCTAACAAATACTGCTCACCTTGTTCTGTTCCTTTTTTTTTTTTTCCGCTTAACCATTTGTCACTTCAGTGTCAGTTAACAGCATCTCTATAAGGGCACATGGGGGAAAAAGGACTAGTTTAGTCACAGTAAGTTATTTTACTTTTATCCGCAGTCTTTCTATAATTAGCCAACATAGGAGCAGCAAAACAGTAAGATCTGGATTAAATAAAAATCACTACAGAGTGGCATCTTAATTATGAACTCTAGAATGTTTCATAGCACCATAAAATCATGTGGTAAACCAGTAGGTGTTCATTCAGTTCATATTAGGAAATATATAGCAGAGAAAGAAATAAAACTAGATCACAGAATCATAGAATACCCTGTTAAAACATCTGACAATATCAAAGCACCTAAATAGCTCTTCCCACAGTAAATCCATCTCTCGGTTGTCAGCATTGCTGGAGAGCACGTCTAGTTACAATCTTTTCTTTTTGTCTAGCAATCATACCAGCTTTGAGATATTAAGCAGTAATTTGGTCATTTGGAAACGCTATCTGAAGTACCTAAGAAGTACAGAGCATCTTGCAAACTGGAAGTTACATTCCTTTGAAATCTCTCAATTTCAGGACCAGAATATTGTTAAATATTGAATATATATATAGCCTACACTTTACTAAAAGAGCTCTTCATTACTTTCAAAACAAAATACTTTAATGAAACTAAATGAACCACAATTGGAATAAATGTAATGATATAGTCTTTTGTCACTTCCCTGTGATGATGTTATCAAACATCCCCAGAAGAACAAAGGTGAGACTACCAAAACACAGAAAACTGAATGAGCAATTTACTTTTAGATTTCTTAATGGAGACGTTTCACTTTGCAATTTAGTAAGCTTTATTATTATTATTACTTTTAATATAGCATTTTTCTATTTAAGTGATCTCTCTCATCAGATGCTGCCCTAAGAGCTCTGACTGCCTGATGGATGTGCCAGGAAGTGGCTTCTCTTCCTCCCTGCTGTGAGGTGGTAACTGCCTAGAGACCCATCACTCACTCAATTTACTTCCCACATCAAATTCTCTCAGATCAGAAAATGATACTGTACAATAGGAAACGGGTAAGGACGTGCTGCTACCAGACAGGTTAGATGCACCAGAATGGACTTTATTAACAGTACCCTCTGTCTTGTGCTTAAGGTTGGATATTAGGAAGAACTTCTTTACAGTAAGAGTTGTTAGGCACTGGAATAGGCTGCCCAGGGAAGTGGTTGAGGCACCATCCCTGGAGGTCTTTAAAAGACGTTTAGATGCAGAGCGTAGTGACATGGTTTAGTGGAGGACTTGTTAGTGTTAGGTCAGAGGTTGGACTCGGTGATCTTACAGGTCTCTTCCAACCTAGACGTTACTGTGATTCTGTGACTTAGCTGTGGCCAACTACATTGGGACTTAGTTTCTGGCCACTCAGGTTTGAACACTTGAGACAGTGTTCAGGGCTGGGACAAATACTGCTAAAACAGCATCAGCCTGTACTGGGCCACTGAGCATCAACACTGCATACTAAAATGGTGTAAAAAACAAACAGATGTGTTACCCAGAAGGACTACGTACAAAGTAGGTAAAATAGACATCTAACAAGAAGCTGCTATTAACAAACTTGAGAATTTTCAAATTCATCTGCCCGTAAGGCTTTGGTTTTGCTACAGGGAGCTGAAGCTAAGAAAAAAAGGCAGCAAAAACTGTTTGGAAATCAGTAAGGCAGATTTCTTAATTTTAGAAGATAACTGCAATTTTACAAAAGCAAATTCCAAAATGGATAACCTTTGGACACTCTAGTTGTAATATATGGTTTTCGCTTCCAAGGGTTTTCTTATTCTTCATTGGATAAAGGGAGAGAAGCAATTTCTAATGTTCTCTGAAACTCCAAGTAGTAATTAAAAAAAAGTGCTAACCAAACAAAGTTAGGTTCTGAACCTACACAGTCATCTGGAAAAGCTTGACTCTTTCCACTCATCTTTCTCAACCACAGATACTTCTGGCAGAACAGCATGGAATTCGTTTCCATATAAGTGACTGTTGAAGATTCTAAGAAAAATAAATAGGCTTTGCAGTAGTTTGGCAACATTGATTAAGTGAATTGTAATTTTAGTTTTTAAAGTCAGATATTTCTCTCTAAAATCTTAGAAAAAATATAATTTACAAAATTATCTTATTTGGATTGAATCTTTAGGTAGTATTGTTGCAGGTTATTTGCTTTTAAAAAGCTAGATAGTAGCATTTCAGCATCTGGGCGGTGATTTTTTTAAAATTTTTTTTTTTAAGGCAATTCATACACCTCTGTAGTGATGACTGTAGATTAATAGAAAAGCCTAGTATATCAGTTAGTATTTAGCTCAAGCTATAAGAATTTAAATTGCAGTTCTGGAATTTCACTTTTTAATTTTATCATTATTTTTAAGTTCAAACATAGTTAAAGCCTTTTCTACACTACTGAAGTAAGAAGACAGCAGTAGGGGAAGAGTTACCTCACTTTTTCTAAGCATCAATTTTAGATATTTTGTAATCAGGAGAATCAAACTGGAATCTTGAACAAAACCTTAGTAAGATGATAAATTTAAGATTTAGAACTTAATTACTGTAAGGTAGGTTTTCCCGTAAACTGTGGTTTATGGAACTTATCCCATGTTAGCAGATGTATAGCCATTTTAATTGTTGTAAAGAAAAAATATTTTCTTCTCTCAGGTTGAAGTATTTGGTAGCCCTGAATGTGAATATGAATCAACTGGAATCTAAAAGATGAGTGATAATGAACTTGAATTGCCACATTTAATCATTTAGAAAAATGCATTAAAATATTTTTGGATCTTGCAGGCACTCAAAATATTGCCATTACTGTTCAGGATACCTGAATGCACAATGGTATTCCAGATTTAAGGTGAAGACTCCTTTATCCTCATCATTTTCAGTTCCTTTAATGTAGAAGCATTATGTACACTATTTGGAGGGCAGATCCAGGAATTATGAAAAAATTAATTATCACACTGCTAAGTAAGGTTAGGTACAATATTTAAATTGCTACTTGTTTATGCACTATTTCAGGGGTTTAAGTTCAACAAAGCTGTTTTGTTTGGGAGCAAAGCAGAAGGCTTTAATCTTGCTTGCAGTAAATGGAAATAGGATTTTTTGGTATTTACATCCATACTTAGAGTTGGTCCATACTGTCAAAAGGGAAAGACTTCAATGAGTTTCAAATCAGGCCATAAACTACTGAAGTTCTAATGACCTCATTTCCTGGAAAATTATTTGTAATACTGTGCTAATATGTTTGCAAATGAATTCCTCTACTACACTCTGTTGGAGATGAGAACATTGAAAAAAATGAGGTGTTTTCATACAGGTCAAACAATGAATGTTGTTCCAGTAATTAATTTCTTTATGATGCATTATGGAAATGCCTTTTTTTTTTTTTTACAGAGGCTAAATTGTTAGACTGAAACTACATGACAGTTTTAAAAGGAAAAAAAAAAACCTTTCCCTTAATAATAATAATAAAAATCAGTACCTAAACTGTATTTTCTGACAAAACAAAAAATTATCAGTTACAAGAAACAAAACCCTAAGCCTGAGATCCTGAAACTGAGAATATCACATAACTTCAATGAAGGACAATGCATTGGTATGTGTTAAACATAAAAGTTTAAGTGTGCTGAAAGAAACAACTGTCCTTATAGGGACTGAATCACACATTGTCTACAGTTACACCTGGGCAACAGCTATTGAAGTCATACCTAAAATGTCAAATATTTTTCTTCCAGACCACCTGCAACTTTCCTATAGTATTAATGACAGATTATGCACTCTCATTTCTATTCCAAAATATCTCATCAGTTATCACTGGCATCATTCAGGAAATTAGGGGTTTCATGCCCTGATCATCATCTGAATAACTAGAAAGATTAGGGAAAAAAAATAAATTAAAATCCTCATAACTGTTTTGTTAGATTTTCATTGAAAAACACAAGGTATTTCCTAAAGGGACTGATTTAACAGATTCCCAGTTAAATCATCATATCATACTTCTAGTGTAGATCAACTAATGATTTGATTGAATCCCATTTAAACTAAGTTTAATGTTTCATTAAATTGGATTGCTTATTTGTGCCATGATTTTGAAAAAAAATTAAAGACCAAATTCTTAGTGGAAAGGTTAGTGATGGTAGTAAGATTTAGAAAAAGTGGATAGATAGAAGAGCTTACTAAAAGTGCTATTTTTATTAGATTATTTAAATTTTGCTAGCAAGGTAATCACAGAATTGAGACTCCACCTCATGCATGACATAACTGGATTTTAGAAATTACACAAAGTTTCAGGTTTATATGAGGTGGGTTTTGCAGAGATTGAGAAAACTCAAACTCTGTAGCATATACAGAATAGCTCCTAGAAATGGGGATTATATAACAGATTTGTATTACAATTTTGTTTTAAGACTTCTGCATAATGACATAAAAATAAAATTATTTTCCCAACTCAGCTATTTTAATGGATGCTTCTGTTGACTGACCAAGTCAGAAGTTCAAACAACATAAAGTACACAAACAACACTGCAAAAACAAAAACGAATCTATAAAATTACCTAAGAGAAGAGAAGGGTTCTAAAGGTGTTATCCTTTCATATACTGCTGATTTGCACAGGGGTCAAATCAAGTGAAGTATCACAAATTTTATGAGAGAGTATATGTAGTATAACTGGACTTCAAAACACAGTTTTTGCTATGTATTAGAGAAGGGGTGAGCTGTCCTTCGTTAATGAATTTCTGAAAAACACAGTTCCCAAAAATCTGTTGTTATTCCATCATATTTCTCAGCTGTTGAATATCATTTACTATGGCATTATATAAAGAATAGTTGCTTTTTAAATGCTGAACAGCCATTTTAAATCTTTTGTTTTCTTCTATATTTGCATGAGTAAGAATTGAAAGACTGTAACATACACGTAGGAAAAATACCATAAGTATCCTTGCAAAGGAAAGCCTAATTTTAAGGCTCCTGCTGAATCACTAGATAAGTAATTCTCTAAAATTAAAGGCATGGATATTATTTCCTTCGGGAAAGGTATTTCATCCTTAGAACAGCAAAATCTATGAACATCATAGCAGTTTCATGCACAACCATACTTTTATCTGGCTAGGGCCAGCTAAGCTGAGTCACAGTATTTGATACAAACTCTTGAAATACAACAGAATATAACATCAAGGCTGGCCTAAATTCTAAACTAAATTTTGATGCACATGCATTTTTTATTTTATTTTTTTCCTTGAAGCCAATTCTTTATAGCTGGAGTTGTCAAGAAACAAATATACATTAAGATAACCTACATCTAAGTTGGTTATATAACATTCATGTTACTTGATTGTTGAAATAAGATTAAATTGTAAAATTCCACAGAATACAATCCAAGACCAATGTAATTTTCTTTATAGCAAAATCATCATTATATCATTGTAACTGACTTTGGAACAACATTAATAAATTCATATATAATGAATACACATCAAAACTTCAGTTTGATTTTAGTTCAAATAGAAGAAAATAGAAAAATAGTACCCTGATCATATTCTTGAAATAAGTAGTAACTACCAGACTGTATTCCAGTAAATTAGGATCAGGCCTCTTAATGAGCAGGAGTTACTCATGCAACCATGTAGAGATAAAAGGGAAAATAAGTTGGAAAGGTCTAACAAGAACTCTCAGATAGCTAGTGAGATTCACATATGTTTGAACAAACATCTGTATAGATGGTATTTGCTCAGACAAATATTTTGGTATAATATGGTACTTACTAAGGAGTGGGCACAAAAACATCACTTGTGATAAGAAGTCAAATTGGGCTTCTGGTGTAACAACAACAACAACAGTGAATTTCAAAACCAGTGGCTGCCTTGCTAGGAAGTTCCAGTACTTCTGAAACACATCATCAACAATAATCATGCAGAATTGTCATGTAAATCTCAATTGGTCCAGTGAGCTAAAGATGTCAAAACGTACTTTATTCTTTACTTAGGTGACAGGAATTTGGCACACCATGGATAACAAAATAGAAAAGTTGACCCAAATTTCCACAGCTATGGAAATATATGAAGGCCATAAAAGTAATTTTGATAAGGTAATGGAAAATAGTAAATATTTTTTGTCACTTCTAAAACATTCATGCCATCATCATTAGAGAGTTTACCAGTGAAACTCCATAAGACTTGCTTCTATAGTAAGAAATGAAATGTTAAACTTCACAGACTGCTATTGCAAATATATATATATAAAGCATTTTAAAATACTTTAATAAGTGCATATTACTCTAAAACATTTAATTAGTGTAATGGACCAAAAATATATTAATAATAATCAATGATGCCAAAATATACTGTGTTTTGGAAAAAAATATTCCCATTGCTGTTCTCCAAAACCTTGTACCTTCTATATGGTAGAGGAAGCTGAACATATAGACTGGTAACAAAAATTTTCAAGAAAAATATCTGATTATCATCTATATTAACTTATTTGGTTATTCCAGTCATTTAATACAACACATAAGTTTTGGTTGAATTCTGAAGTAACCTTAAAGTCAAGGTAATCCTACATGCCACTGCAGACAATTGTGTAATATAGCCTCCTCCCAGCAGATGGAGACAGGAAAACAACCAAAACTGAGGTATAG
The DNA here is from genome assembly GCA_011074415.1 of Stictonetta naevosa. Taxonomy (NCBI): domain Eukaryota; kingdom Metazoa; phylum Chordata; class Aves; order Anseriformes; family Anatidae; genus Stictonetta; species Stictonetta naevosa. The sequence goes on from CM021709.1 coordinate 1,419,230, forward strand.
TAATCAACTTCTGTTCAACTAGCTAGATCAGTGTGCTCTTTTTTTTTTTTTAATGCTGTTTAAGAAAATTCAATTCCCCTCAGGTACTCAGAACATATCCAATAAGAATACTTCCGATACTGAAATACGATAGGTCAAATGCAGGCTAAAGAATGCATGTTGCTACTCAATCATCATTACAACAGTTTTCCTTCCCTTCCCATTTTCTTCTGCAATTTCTCTTTATCTATTACACCCTGTGACACAGATTATTATTATTATTGCCTATTGTTCACAAACGGGGTCAAATGCTGATTATGTAGCTGAAATGCCGGAAAGCATTTAACTAACTTGTGCAGACTCTTAGCAGCAATATATGAGTGGGGGATAGAAAGGGCTGGCGAGGATGATTACAAGTTTCAAACACAGCAAATTTTTTTCTGATTACATGACTAACTTTTGATCCAGAACAGGAAGACTGAGCCTCAGTCACACCTTCCCTCACACTTCTAGTTAGGTTTTATGTTATACATTGAAAAGATTTGGATAGTTTCTTTACTCACTCTTAGAAGGTATTAATGAAGTAGTATAAAAATGGAAGTGAATGAGAACAAATAGACACAAATTTCAGATAGATAAGTAGGAATAAAGTTTCACAAAAATGTCAGTTAAACATTGGAACAGACTACCCAGAAAATTTGTGCTAACATCTTCCTTGGTGTTTACACACTCAAAACTGAGGTGGATTACATCCTAAGAAAATTGACTTTACTTCAGAGTTGCCTCTAATCTTGTATCAGAGGGCTAGACTTGCAAAGGTTCCTTCCAACCCTAATTATTCCATGATTCTGTGAAAGTATATTGCTTCTTTTCTTAGCTCAGAAAAATAAAAAAAAAAAGTTAAAGCTTTCCTTTTTGAAACTAGCAAAAGGAAAAAGTCAAACAACTTTTCCTTTTTAAGTTTTTAGAACACAGTAGTAAATAATTGCAACAAAGAGGACCAAGGTCTGAAGATCTTTTACTTGTGAAGAAATGGTAGTAAAACTAAAACTTTGTCTGTTGATAAAATGTTGCTTGTCAGACCATGATAACTGGAATTATTTGGCGATTGCTGAAACTGACAGACATTCAACAATAATCCCACACAGAAAGCATTTTTAACTGAAATTTATCTGTTAAATCTGCCATTGATTTTAAAAATATATTGGGGAAAGCTGCCAATTCTCATGAGGTATTTGATTGGTAATTTTAAAAGCTTCAGTAGACAAATGTTAACGCACCAATAAAGGCTGTCATACAGTTGCACCACGAGATCCAACTGTGCTAGGCACTGTAGAAACTAAGATTAATCAACAGAACTCCACAAGCTAAATAATATAAATCAGTGAGGCAGACAAGTGACGGAAAACGAGGAGGAAGGCAGTATCATCATTACCACTGACTAGGAAAAAGCAAAAAACAAATCTTTGCAATGGATTTTGACATTTATGATGGACAGCAAAACACAGAAATGCTGATATTCTATGCATAATCTATGTTTTTTTTTCAGCCTTCCAACAGGGTTTCCTCTTGATCTGTGGCTAATGGGAGCCCAGGTAATAACATGGCAAGCAGCCACATTCTTCAGAGCTACTCTTGAAAGGATAAAAGTCCAAAGGTTTTAAATGCTGATCAGGAGCATGACCATGCTCCTCTGTTTAGCAGTCAGTGGTACTGCTGAAGACCTAGGATAGAAAAGCTTCAGAAAACTTCAGACGTTCCTCATAAGGAGAAGCCTGAGGTTCTTTGAAGATGAGGTAAAACTTACCCATTCCTCAAAACAGAGTTTGAGGGAACTGTTTTCAATAAGAAATTTTGTTATGGTAAGAATTTTTCATCCGCCTATTAGTATAATTTATCTTTAACCACAAGCATGGACTCAAAGTCACATACAAACAAGTTTTAGTAAGACCAGAGCCATTATGAGAAACTCCTATGTTTTTATCGGCTGTAGACTTTTCATGAGGCAAAATTTATACACACTAGTTCTTTCTCACCTACCTAGTATTCCTGCATTTGTGTGAGCTTACATGTGCTTGCAGGATGACTCAAAAATGTTATAACTAGATTTGATAAACACAAATAAGGTGACAACTAATAAATTCAGGGTAGCTAAGATAAAACAGAAGTTGCTAAGGCTTCGAAGACCTAAAACAAGGCTGCAGAGGTAAACTACATTTGGATGGCATAAGAACATACAGAACTTGCACATTTTGGATACAATGGAAGCCATCAAAGTCAGTCAGGTGACCTCAAGTAACTGCTAGCATTTTAAGAATATCAATTTTACAGCAAGGGCTACCTAGTAAAAAGCTTAGAGTTTGAACACCAGGAATGCCGTTCATTTAAGGTCAGGGTAACAAGCAAAAAATAACCACAGAAGTGTACTTCACAAAGATAGTGTGATTGACTTCTCTGTTAGAAATTTACTGGGAAAAAGCTATTATATGCAACAGTTTTCATGCACTGATCAGTTTCATCTACTGATCTAGGGGTATCTTAAAGGAAATGAGCAGCCTTCCCCCACTCATTTACCCAGGGACTCAGACTTCAGAAAATTAAATTTAGTTTGGGACCATAAGCCCACTATGACCCAGCACACTAAAGTGAGAGTCATAGCATCTCTATCTCATTATCTAGAACTACATTTGTATAGGTCTACCGTGGCATTGAAGGAAAGAGAAATAGTGTTTAAGATTCAATTAGAAATACCAAAGTCATCATTTGCACTAAACAGAAATAGAAGCTGACATTTCTAAGCGGAAATAATATGCTTACAAAATAATGTAAGCATTAAGCAATAGTTTTCAAAATGCTATGAATACTTTTGTGAAATGCAGAGAAAGGATATCTAGAAAAATTGGGAAAAACAAATTAAGGATAAATTACTGCTAAGAAAAAGTTTAGTATATTCACAGAAGCCTGCATGCAGAAAGGAGGACACTGATCCAGAAATAATTATACTGGGAAATAGGATAAAGAGAATAAAAATAGCTGCCATTAAACTGTTACTTTTCCTCCGGTTGTCCTAAGACAATGTTTTTGTCCACTGTCTAAGCTACTTAATCTCATATTTTACATGTATTTAATGCACATATGAAAACATGGCAGAGCTGATCAAGATTATATACTTGTATATAAAATATATATTTTTATATCCACAATACACAAAACCTAATTAACACAACTGCTAAAATAATTGTGTTTATTGTGTTAATGGAAAGCTTTCAGGTGAGCCAAATATATGCTTTCAGATTGACTTACTTGTAAATTGAAGAGATTTCACTATTAACAAGGTGGCAGGAAGCTAAGGAAAATAAAATTAGCAGTAGTGAGGTGGAAGTAGGTGAATAAACTCAGAACAGATAAGCACCATCCCACGACAGTTTGATAGCAAGCCTTCTCATAAATCTACTAAGCTATAGCTTTGCTTGATTGGAAAATACAAATACATTGTACATGTTTAAAATGTTGTGGGGGAAGGTGGAGCAACCAGATATATAGTGAAACCTGAAAAAAATATATATATATAATGAAGAGGGATTTTCTGAAATAAGTTGCTCAGTAGTCATTGCACAAATGAAGCTGCAGATATTCCTAAAGTCCTTGACAAATAGCTTACGCTACTCCCTCTGTAAATCAACACCATGCAGACTGTGGATAAAAGCATATTATTATTTTGTTATTGTTACAAGTAGGTATATCCAATATATTTGTCTTGCTCTTTGTGGCACAGTGCAACTGCTGACTTACTTTGTCCAAAATTCAAAGTAGGAACTGAATTCTTTCAGCCACTGTGTATGTAAGATCTAGGGGTTTACTGCATAGAAGAGTTCTACCGCCCTCTCTTCATGTTGTTCAGGAAAACAAAGATCTCTTACATGTTCCCCTCCACAAGTCTGTACATAAAAAATGATATTCAGGATCAGACTTCATAATCCTATTCCACGTTATTTCTCTCTTTGGTAGAGTGATTGTTATATTAAAAGACAGAGATCATTATGAAAGTGAGGGCAATATCTGCCTTGAATATCATCTAGACATGAAGAACTATGAAAAACTCGCTTGAGTCCAGCTATTGACATCACGTTCATATATGTATCTTTCTATTCCAAGACAGAAACGAATATTTTTTCATTAAAATGAAAGTATTAGGAACTTGAAAAACCTCTGATTATTTTATCTATAACAACATTGATCTATAGTTTCCTTCACTTTCAGCAGATATCATGTCAAATAACTTCTGAAAGGTATTTGAAGCAAACAGTTGCTTCCCCTCCCCGCCCCCCCCCACCCTTCTCTCCCTGCCTGATCCCCTTTCTAGTTAAGGCTCTAAATATCTAAAAGCACATATTCTAATTAGTGTTTTGCTATTTTATAACCAGTGAAAAATTAATTATTCCAAGATGCTCATCTGAAAAATATGAATTTATCCACTATAGAAATACTAGTAAATACCATATACAGTATTGTAAATCATTGAGGAAAGAAAAAATCTGCAATAAATGACAAACAGATTTGAATACTTTTGTATAAGATAGGCAGATTATTCAAAACTTAAGAATTGAGGCTGTTAAAAAGCAAATGATTAAAATATTAATAAAATAGCTTATAAAAATAGCTTATAAAACTTTTGTGTGAAACGCATCATAAATGATTTTAGGTTAAATATGTAGCAAATACATGAGCAATCTAATAATATTTCTTTGTTCACAATTTTCTATATAAAAATTCTGCATTAAGCATTTGAAGAAAAAATACAACTAAATTACATTCTAAGGGATGGTGCGCTAGAATCAGAGGGACTGTGTGCCAGTGAGGTCCTTCGGTCAGCTCCACAAGGTGCTGTGTGTAGGGAGGCACATTTGAAGTGTTTCTACAAAAACGCACGCAGTATGAGGAATAAAATGGAAGAGCTAGAAGTCTTGGCCCAGTCCCACAGCTACGACATCATTGGCGTAAGTGAAACCTGGTGGGATGAGTCCCGTGGCTGGTGTGTTGCAATAGATGGTTACAGGCTCTTCAGGAGGGACAGGCAGGGTAGGCAAGGTGGTGGGGTGGCGATGTATGTGAAGCAGGGGCTGGACTGTGCGGAACTTCAGGCTGGTGATGGCAAAGTTGAGAGTCTCTGGGTAAGGATGAAGGGACGAACAAATAAAGGGGATGTCATTGTGGGAGACTATTACAGACCACCTGGCCAGGACAACAACGCCAATGAATTATTCTTTGTGGAACTGAGAGATGCCTCGAGATCAACTCCCCTTGTCCTTATGGGGGATTTCAACCTGCCAAAAATCAACTGGGATCACCACACAGCTGACACGAGCAAGTCCAGGAGGTTCATAAAGCACCTAGATGATAACTTCTTGGTGCAGGTGCTAAGGGAGCCAACTAGGAAAGGTGCCCTCCTAGACCTGGTGCTGGAGAACAGAGAGGGTCTTGTGGGAGACATGGCAATTGGCAGCCGTCTTGGTCATAGTGACCATGAAGTGGTTGAATTTAGAATTTATGCTGACAGAAGGAAAACTGCCACCAAAACTTCAGCCCTGGATATGGGGAAAGCAGACTTCAGGCTGCTCAGGGAACTAGTCAGCAAGGTCCCCTGGGAAACTGCTTTTGAAGGCATTGGTGTCCATCAGTGCTTTGTCCATCAGAGTCAGTCTTTAAGCACTGCCTCCTAAAAGCACAAGATCAGGCAATTCCAAGATATCGGAAGTCAGGCAGGTGGGGCAGGAGGCCAGCCTGGCTGACCAGGTATCTTCTACTGGAGCTTAGGAGAAAAAAAGAAAGTGTACAGCTGCTGGAAGGAGGGTCAGGTGACGAGGAAGGAATACAGGGATGCTGTTCGTGTTTGTAGGGAGAAAATTTGTGTGGCCAAAGCCCAACTAGAGTAGAAGCTGGCCATGTCTGTGGGAGACAATTAAAAAGGATTTTTTTTTAGGTATGTGAACAGAAAAAGGAGAACCAAAGAAAACATAGGTCCGCTACTTGATGGGGAAGGTCTCCTCACAGACAATGACATAGGCAAAGCAGAGATGTTAATGCCTTCTTCGCCTCTGTCTTCAGTGCTGATGATGGGCTTCAGGACCCAGGGTGCCCTGAGCTGGAGGACCATGATGGTGGGAATGACAAACTCCCAACCGACCCTGAACCTGTGCGGGATTTGCTGCTCCACCTGGATCCCTACAAGTCCATGGGTCCAGATGGGATTCATCCCAGGGTGCTTAAAGAGCTGGCTGACATCATCGCAGGACCTCTCTCAATTATATTTCAACGATCTTGGGAATCTGGAGAGGTCCCAGTAGACTGGAAGCTGGCAAAAGTTGTGCCAATTTTCAAGAAGGGCAAGAAAAAGACCCTAGCAATTACAGGCCTGTCAGTCTCACGTCAGTGCCTGGTAAAATTATGGAGAAGATGATCCTTGAAGTTACTGAAGCACATGTGGGGGACAATGCAGTCATTGGTCCCAGCCAACATAGGTTCATGAGGGGCAGGTCCTGCCTAACAAATTTGATTTCCTTTCATGATAAGATCACCTGGCTAGTTGACCAAGGGAAACCAGCTGATGCGATCTTTTTGGACTTCAGCAAGGCTTTTGACACGGTTTCCCATAGGATCCTACTGAACAAAATGTCCAGCATACAACTAGACAAAGACATCATATGATGGGTGAACAACTGGCTGACGGGCAGGGCTCAAAGGGTTGTGGTAAATGGGGCCACATCAGGCTGGTGGATGGTCACTAGTGGGGTCCCTCAAGGCTCCATTTTAGGACCAGTCCTCTTCAATGTTTTTATAAATGATTTGGATGTAGGACTAGAAGGTGTTTTGAGCAAATTTGCTGACGACAACAAACTTGGAGGAGTTGTGGACTCAGATGAGGGTGGAAAGGCCTTGCAGAGAGATCTGGACAGGTTGTAGAGCTGGGCGATCACCAGCCACATGAAATGCTGGGTCCTATACCTGGGACAGGGCAACCCTGGCTATACGTACAGACTGGGCGATGAGACACTGGAAAGCAGCCCCGCAGAGAGGGATCTGGGGGTTGTGGTTGACAGCAAGTTGAATAGCAGTGTGCCCTGGCAGCCAGGAGGGCCAACCGTATCCTGGGATGCATCAAGCATGGCATTGCGAGTCGGTCAAGGGAAGTGATTGTCCCACTCTACTCTGCTCTGGTGCAGCCTCACCTCGAGTACTGTGTGCAGTTCTGGGCACCATAGTACAAAAAGGACATTAAACTGTTGGAGAGTGTTCAGAGGAGGGTGATGAAGATGGTGAAGGGCCTAGAGGGGAAGATTTATGAGGAGCGGCTGAGGTCCCTGGGCCTGTTCAGCCTGGAGAAGAGGAGGCTGAGAGGAGACCTCATCGCAGTCTACAACTTCCTTGCAAGGGGGAGTGGAGAGGCAGGAGAGCTTTTCTCCATAATCACAAGTGATAGAACCCACGGGAACAGGGTTAAGCTGAGGCAGGGGAAGTTTAGACTCGACGTCAGGAGGAGGTTCTTCACTGAGAGGGTGGTTGCACACTGGAACAGGCTCCCCAGTGAAGTAGTCACTTCACCAAGATTGTCTGAATTCAAGAAGAGATTGGACTGTGCACTTAAGTCACATGGTCTAAACTTTTGGGTGGACCTGTGCAGTACCAGTAGTTGGACTTGATGATCCTTGAGTCCCTTCCAGCTCAGGATATTCTATGATTCTATGATACATTCTTACTCAGGATTTCATCGGAAGATAGTAGTTTTATATTTATAGAAAACAGCATATATTTCTGTTGTGAGTTTCTTTTTCCAACCTTAATGTTTTTCCATTTGCTTATTTCTATTTTTAAAATATATTTACACTTAAATAATGCAATAAATGTGTGTTCTGAAACTGCATTATACTGGGCTTCATTTATCAGTATTTCAGCTTTTAAATAAAATTGACTAAAATAGCTCACTCCTGTTTATATAAAGGCATTTAGGGATAATCATTATGGAAGCATACATCCAAGTTACTAGCTTTGTGTTCTCTAAAAGGCCTAACAACATTTTTAGAAAAGAAATAATTGTGTCACCTTGGATGTAAATACACAAAGGTTTAACTCATATTTAATTGCTCATACTGCAAAAATTTAGATACTCTTTCTTGTTTAGTTCATTCATTTAATAACCTGAGATCTTTGCAAACAGGTAAGTTTGAGTATAAAGTGCCTCAGAAGGAAATGTACAGACAGGCTAAGTTTTCCAAGATATTTGGAAGGTTAGTATTTTACAGTACTGTAACCTTGGTGATGCTCCAAAATGAGTAATTATGAAGTCAGGTACATTTCAGTAGTATAATTAATATCCAGATTCAGTGCATACAAAAGTTGAGAGAGAAACGCTGCTAGTTCCACAGGTAAGGTCTATGATAACTATCATTTGTATTGTTCTTAATATGCCTGGGAAGCTAAGAACAAAACAGTTTTCTTACTCTTTTTACTAATACAGAACATTAAACATGCATTTTAATGTTTTCTACAATGCAACCATATAATCTCCTCTAATAATGTCAAGTAACTGTTGAGAATGAGCCTAATTAAGAAACACTTAACCAGCTTATCTCTACCTAAGCATTCAACAAGGAAAGGGTCACATGTCAGAAGGGGTATTTGGGCCAATCATCTAATTATTTAATGCTAAATCATCTCCAACATTGGAAGATTCAACAATTTTAATATAGTTAAAGAGAAGGATGTATGGAGAAATGTTTAAGGATGACCAAATAATCCACATCCAATGATCTGAGAAATCTTACTTCTCCTTACTTCTCTCTCCTTTTTTTTTTTTTTTTCAATTCCCCCTCCAGAGTTGGGAGGAAAGACACTGTCAGCCAATTATAACTCCATCAAAATTACTTTCAAAACCAAAACAAATACAAATTCTCATTTCATATATTTATCTTAATGGATTTCTATTAAAAATATAATTAGTGCCCCATAGCAAGCAATAATTTAAAAATGGTTTAACTTGTTACTGCTAAATAACTTACTGTTTAACTGAGTTTGCAGCTAATAGTGCATAATTAAACATACAAAAATACAAGCATGTGACTTTGGAAATCAAGCATTTAAATTATGTATTTCAATTACGTAACTGTTTCTGAAATAATATATAAAATAATATAAAATAAAATATATACAAATATAGATGAATTAATTTTACTAAAGTGCTTAGTTGAATATCTACAGGGAAGTGAAATAAATCCAATCTCTGATCACAGCGAAGGAGTGTTAGCTAGAGGAGATAATACTAGTTATCAATGTGCTTCACAGTTACTCCAGTGAAATATTAATGTATTTAGTATAATAAAATATATATGTGACATTCTAGATCTAACACACATCTTACTCAGAGCTACTGCAATAAATTTATATTTTACATTAGTGATTTTTTTTGTTGTTGACATATGACTCCAAAATTGGAAACAAGCTGTAGGATTCTCTAGACATATAAGAAGCCATACAGCAACATAATGGTTTAACTGACTCTGAGTGAAAGGTAAACAAGCTCTAACTCCTACCCTCTTCTGTTATATTTCACTCTTGTGTAAAAGCAGATATATCAAACTAACTCAAAAAAAAAATAAATAAATAAAACCACACTATTTCACCTTCTTTTAGGTCTAAAATTAAGATAAGGTATTAAATCATACTTTCAGAAAAAAATCAAGTACAGCAACATACATATCTGAAAAATAATTTCGTAAGAAAATTACAGGCATAAAAAAAAAGAAAAAAAATAATTTAATCCAAAGTCTGTGTAATAAAATAAGTTTCATTATGTAAAAGTTGGTAAAGACTTATTAAACACACATCTGAAAAGTATTTTTGTTTTTTTAAGCTGATTCCTAAATGTGTGTTCCTAAGGAAATGCACTCGCTTCACTCAGAGTGTGCTGAGGCCCTGGCCCAGGCTGCCCAGAGAAGCTGTGGATGCCTCATCCCTGGCTGTGCTCAAGACCAGGTTGGATGAGGCTTTGGGCAACACGGTCTGGTGGGCAGCGTCCCTGCCCATGGTAGGGGAGCAGAACTGGATAGTCTTTAAGGTCCCCTCCAACCCAAACTACTCTATAATTCAAGCAGAGATTTGTAAGCAACATATTAAAGTTCTATAACCTCTTGAATCACTTCTCTAAGTTCTCTATCTTGTGCAGTCTCAGACATTTCTACCCAGACAGCTTTACGTTCATACCTAAGACACTGAAATCAAACATGACGTGGCTCTTCCTGTAAGTCTTTATAGACTACCACCTATAGACTGAATAGAATGGTACATACGTACTACCACATAAACAATAAAAGACAAGTATGGATTTACTGGGCTTCTTTCACTATGAATTTTTGGCTTAGCATTCTCCTTATACAATGTATAAAAGGACTGACCTCCAAAAAAGCAGGAATCTCGAGACTTAAATATCCATGTTCACTGATTCTTGAAATTTGAGGAAGAATTTTTTTCTTTGGAGAAACCACCTCACTCTTGCTGCATAGTTTCTGTTCAGCATAAAGAAAGAATAACCACCATGAATACTGTTATATAATCACAGGGATTACTAATAATTAACACTGTTGAATTTGCAAAACTTCACCCAATTCAGGTGCAGTGAACTTGTGTTGTTTGAGCCTTCTACCCCAGGTGCTGCTGCAGGAGAAGTTTCCTTCCTACCTTGTTGCATTTTACACCTGTGCTGGAAGCATACCCAAACAATCATAGGACCAATGGGAGCTGGGTTGACAGTCACATACTGAGAACTTGCTTCTTCTGCATTAGGACTGAGATATTTGCCAACGCAGTCAAGATGGCAAAATTTATGCGAGATCCAGAAAAAGAGATCATGTACAGTGGAATCTGTTACTCCCATACCATAACCATTTTGTCCTAAGATAAAGGTTACTATTCTCTTCCTGTCAAATTAACGCTAAGTCTCGTTCTTTAGTTATGAAAGGCTGTGTATCAATTACGTATATTGAAATAATAATCAATGATTAACATCAGATGCAGTTAACATAACCTCATAAATTAGACTTTTTCTTAAAGTATTTCTGAGGTATGAGAGAATGTTTTCTTTTAAAATGGGACTGTCTTTCAAACATACAGTGAAATCACATAAGAAAGTTATGACTGCATAGATGAGATCACCAGGAGAACCAGCGAAGTTCTGAAAAGTAAAATATTCCTTCCTTTATGCACTTACAGAGTGACCACTCCGCCATCAACTCTGCTTTTGATAACTGCTTAAAAAAAGTGGCAGAAGTACAACAGAACCACAGGATGACACATCCTGTTAAACTATACTGCTGTCACACTCCAGATTCCTCTCCCTCTTCACTTGAGAACAGGAAACAGTTACTGGCATTTTACTGAGAGCCCTGTTGTCCACCAGTATTGAAAGAATGCTGGTGTCACAGATGGCAACAATGCCAACAAAAGAAAAAGGTCCTTCAAGAACTGAGACAAAGGATAGTTATGCAGCTTAATCCTGCCTGTTTCCTACCACGTCTGTTTTGCAGTGCTTCAGCTCTATAGAACAGTGAAGGAGCCTCTGGCACTTGAGTTTACTTTAGGTTATTTGAAGATGGTATGGATATGAGGCATCTAGAGATATCCATCAGGTTCCACAAAATGGTTCATGGATTCATATTTCCCAGAAATGCTTCAACTGGTATTATGTCCAACAGAAGTTTCTAAGAAAAACAAGAAAATCGCACAATACTTGTATCAATTTCTATACTACACAGCCAGTTCCCCTTGTACTTTGAAGCATCTACTATATACCTGCATGGTAGGTGGGACAAATACTAGCAGCTGAGCAGAGGGCTGTCTCACACCTTTCAGAAATATTTAATGATGAAATTATTTAATTTGCTGCCCAGTAAATCTGCCATAGGTGAGCTTCCTTCTTTACTGAAGTCTTTCTGCTAGACTGCACATTGAATAATGCCAAAGAAACAACTGAAGATTTGGAACAATATGCGATGGCTTCTGTTCACTTGGACCTCTGATTTTCCTAGACACAAACCAAATTCATGTTCAAGCTCTCATGAATACAGGCTTAAATCTTTAAGCATTTAATATATAACAATAAGAATGTAACTGTAGAAATATTTGCAGGTGCATAACAAACTTGTACTTCCATATTAGAGAACAGTGTTGCATTGTGGCTGAGCTTTGTACAGGACAAACATGGCTTGGCCAGAAATATGTGTACGGCCGTGTGCTCCCTCAGTCCTGTGTGCCAGTGCCCCGTGGTGCAAGACACCAGCCTGGCCATCTGGGAGCAGACAGATCAGCCCCACGCAGCGCTGCCAGTGGCAGTGTGGGAGAGCTGCACACGTGAGCCATGCTCTCCTGGAGGACTTTTGACAGCAGAAGAAATATATTGAAAGGATAAACAGTACAGCTAACACCGTCCTGTGACAGAAAGATGACTAAGAAAGAATATCAATCAGGCATGGGTCTCATTTACTCAGAACTGTACAAGGATAAAACTGTTTTACCTGGATCTCTACTGTATATCATCTAGAAAATGAATTCCTTCACTGGAAAAAAAAAATAATAGAGCCCATAAAAATAAACAAAACAATCAAAAAACTATGCATATATATACACATATATATATATATTTATCACAAATAAGGGCTTTTTTAAAGAATCCTTTTTCTGTGTCCTTCAAATAATTTAGCAATTGTACCCACATCATAAAAACTTATTTCTTACCTACTATGTAGATGCTAAAGAGAAAGAAATAAGGGGACACATTTCTGTCAGGGATTGAACAATTAGCATTTACAAGATTAACTGCATTACAAGACTAACTGCAAATAGTAGAGAATTAGCTGCAGTCCTGTAGCCTTTGTGCAAAAGTTGTCATATTTTAACTTGCTAGTTGCCAGAGAGACTTCAGTCAGAAAAGTTGTTTTCAGTTCTGAATTGCTCAGTTTTGAGATGTAAACAACCAAGTTTTTCAAGCAGTTTTCAGCTGTTGCAAAACTCATCTTATTTTCAGGAGTAGTATTCCCAGATGAATCAGAAATACCATCTTTCTTTTCAGTGTTAATGACATCCTACAAGGTGATAAAATTAGCAGCTGGAAAGTGTAATCCTGCAACCACACTCCTCAATTTGTAATTCACATCCTCCAAGCTGTTGTCCAGTTCATGCCACTTTCTCAACAAATTTCCAGACTGTTTGCTTGCTTTGCTTATATGCCCAAAGCATATGTTGCTGACAAGCCTTTTATAAGATAAACATTTTCATTATTATCATGAGAGCTTTATCTCCCAGTAAACTCTCTTTTGTCTCCATGATCACCATCCCTTTTCTAGCTTGTTCAGATCACTTTAAGATAATGATTTCCAAAGAATTTTCTCAGCTATGTCTACTCTCACACTGGCATGATAATCACAGTCTCATTAAAATTTGCTGCTGGTTTGATCTTCTCCAATAAAGGAAGTTGTGCTTTTGACAGTGTGAGTGTTTCTCTTCATAATTAGAACACAAATAAAGAAGTACACAACTTCTTGTTTCAAAGTATTTCAAAACTGCTGGGAAAGGGAATATAATTGTTTCACTCTTGAAAATTCCAAATCCTCAATAAAGAGAATTTCTACTGAAAGTTCTAGAAAAATTAGATGAAAATCTGTTCCAAAACTACTTAAGCTCATGACACGCTGCAGCAGACAGCAAAGCCCCTTCTACTGCCTTCCCTATGCAAGGGCTGTCTTTAGCATTTTAGAAGACAGGCTGGTATATTTTGAACTGCTTGGAATTTTTTTTTGCCTGTCTCTGACTCTTCTCTGCAAATTCCTTGTGAAGAATATTATCATGTCCTTGCCCTGCAGGAAAATCCCAGACTGAAAGTCTCATTCACACACTTGCCCAAGCTATCTGCCTTGCCATCGGAGCCTGATGCTGCCATGCAAGAATTGCTAGGTGAAAGTCAGAAGAGAGCTTACAGCAGGCAACTACAGGAGTCCAAGCACTCAAACTGATGCACATGTGTTTTCCTCTAGCTTCCTCGATACACCAATTACACTAAGTTGGGTGCCCTCTGAACAGTCATTGACTCACTGTAGTTGGACTTACATTCAACTCCCAACTTGCAGCTTACACTTCTATATTTACAATGTTCATTAATTCGCTTCAACACCAGCATAACAACAGAGCAAAGCCCTGTGCTGCACATCAGTATAAAAACTAGCTCAGGGCCTGGAAAGTGAACAGTTGTGTAGCACAGAATCTACCCATGATAACTTAGTTACTCCCATAAATCATCCCTTTTAACAGGGCAAGCTGGCACAAAAAGGCTTGTGCACTATATTCCTACAGTAGCAATGTGTACATAGTGTGCACACTACACTTCTCAAAGTACAATGAGCACTTGAGCAGTACTAGGATAAGTGAACATACCACATTTAGACCCTGCTGAACAGCTGTCTGGGATTCAACAGAACTATCCTGTTTGAGGAGAAATGTCATCGTCTGTATTATTGTTTTGAAGGCGCATACTGAATTGTGTCTGTTGAAATCATCCCTTTGGCTTGTCTTATCTCAAGTGAAACGGATAAACAGAGCACGGTGAACTAGAACATTTCAATCCAAATAGTGTTTCTGTTTTCTGTTTCCTTTTTCTTCACAAAGTACTATTTTTTCAATCTAAATAAGTGATGAAGTGGGCTTCCAAGAATGCATAATTTCCTAAAGCCTGCATTTATATAGATGCCTTCTTTTGGAGAAGGCAATCACAGATGTCCAAGAACATCTGCTGTACTGAACGTCCAACAACATCCAGCTCCAACCTCACCCCAAAGTAAACATATTAATCACCCCTAACTTCCAGGGGAAAAATGAACAAACAGACAAACATTTGATTCCACCAATTCACATCCTGGCCTACTCTTAGCAAATGAGATGGATGGATTTTCTTTTTATACACTAGGAGCCCAATATAGAACAGGGTGGTTGTGAACAACAGGCAGTTGTAAATGATATGATTAATAGAAAATATCTTGTCTAATTTACAACAATGTGAAGTGAAGTAAAGGAAATAAGGTGTGCCGGCTGGCCCAGCACAGCACTGGGCTTTTAATGCACATGAGAAGTTTACTAAAATAAATCATTTAAAAGAAGATAAATGGATGTGTGTGATTTAGCTGGGGGATGCTGGTTGCAGAAAGCATGCTGTCATTTTAAAAAGTTTGCTCCTCTTACATATTTTATCACTGAAATTAGAATAGTCTTACTAATAGTTTGGCAAGACCTCTTCTCCCTTTCATTCAAAAAAGAAAAGGACATTATTCCAAATGTCCTTACAGTAAGCCATAGCACATAAAACTCTTTGCAAGGAATAAAGCATTCTAACAGAGAAAAAACAACACGAACAACAACAACAAGCACTTAAAGTGTTACATAACATATAAATAATATGTAATACTCCTGGAAAGACATTTGCAAAAATGGATATTAATGGTGTTTATATCCTAAATACAGTTTTAAAGTTGTGAGAAGAATGATGCACACAAATACTTCAAACATGTTAGTAAGTTAAAAAATACTTGCTGAATCGGTAAGGTTTCAAATTGGTAGTTTTTGAATACAGACCAGATAGAAGAATATAACCCCAAGAATGACAGTTTCCTTTTCTACTAGTATTTCATATAAACTTTTGATTTTTCATGGAGCTAATACGATCATATATGAATAAACTCATGCAGATAGATGGTTATGAGTATCAACACAAACCTGAGCTATACTATCACATAATGAATTCACTTTGTTGTGTTCATAGAGCACCAATGCTGCTCAAGAATTTGGGTTCACAACTAATCAAAGGCTGTGTTACAACCAGCCCACCTGTTTAGTATATATGACAGTATTGCCCACAAAAATAGGGAAAGGGACTCATTGACAGAGCATCTCATATTTCTAATCACATTGTTTTTAGCTTTGTTTTGTTTTGTTTTATTTTGTTTTGTTTTATTTTGTTTTGTTTTGTTTTCAGAATCCCAGTCTCTTTTCTTAAACACAAAACTTGAGCACAGAGCCCCACTGTTGGCCTTCATCTAGGCATGAAAAGCTCATCTTACTGCCAAAATAAATCAATAAAAAATAAAGGAGTCTCCTAGTTTTGTTCAAATTCTTATTGTACATAACTTGATAATTAAATACGTTTGCTTAGAAGCTGGTAATGCAAATGTGTTTTTATGTGTCAACATTTTATGACACTGCTTATTTTGCTTTGGCCTCATTACCTGCTCCTCTGTATTACTGTAAAGAAAGAAAACCACCCCAATTTATTTGTTTACAGCATATCTAAATGACATATGTGCTACATCATTCATTGACTTTATAGGAAGTAATAAGGTCACAGAAAAAGCCAGAGCAGCCTGATCTTATTTTCCTTTAGGGCTGACTACATTAACACACTTACTGAAGAAGGGGATAGTAGTGATCCAGTCAGTACTTATCGAGACAAAATTAGTAATGATATACAATCCCAGCATTTTTAGAATAAGGAGCTCCACTTCGAACAAAAGTCCTAGTAATGCTCGGGTTTAACATCTGAGTGAAATCTGTGGATGTAACCCTCCAAAACGGCTTAGTATTAAAAAAGAAATCCCCAAACCTGAACCAGAACCAGCTTTGAATGTTCAGTGTTCATATATTGAGATATTCAAGCTCTCGGTATGGTTCTGAAGGATTGATCATGAGAAAATCTGTTGAGAAAGGTCAAAAAACCAACAAATTGGAAACTAGGGATTTTTTTTTCAAAGTTCTAATGATGCAGAGGCTGCATAATAATCTCCCTGTGAACCATAAACATAATAAAAACTGAGGCCATTTCTAACATAATCTCTATCAGCAAGATGCCAGTGCTTTTCCAGATTTCCTAATGACTCCCTGCTAATTCCATGCCAAAACTAGCAGTGGATTTCTTCCTTTTAATCTCCCCTAATGCCTTATTCGATTATTGTCACTGCTCTCCGACCGCGCGCTGTCCCCTCAGACCCTAATTCCCCGCCGGACACCCGGCTGAGGCTGAAGGGCGGTGGCAAAACCGACGGGTAGGGGCAGCCCCCCCCTCCCCTCGCCCTCCCAGCCCGGGCTACGAGTGCCTGAGGGCCGAGGGGACTGGGCCAAGCCAGACGGGCTCCCCGACGTCCTCATCCGGCTGTGCGGCTGGCCGAGAGGATGAGCGCCGAAACTTGCTCCAGCTGACGGCTCTGAGGGCACCTGAGCGTCCCCGCGCAGCCCTGAAGCATGGCTTTGCTTATCGCTTGGCTCTGTGTGGCCGTGAGGTGAGCGAGCCCACTCCGCCGGCTCCCTGAGCCTTCCCTCAGCCCCTCCACAGCCCGCGAGGGTTGTGGCGTGGTGGTACTGGGCCCCTTCTCCCGGTCTGCTCGTCCCTGGGGGCCGCTTCCTCTACGGCCGCGGGCTTGGAGGGAGGGCTGAGGTGAGGGGGACGAGCTAGGACCGGCGGGGCTGAGGTGAGGGGGGCGAGCTGGGACCGGTGAGGCTGAGGTGAGGGGGCGAGGAGCGACCAGCCGGGCTGAGGCGAGGTGGCCGGACTGAGGAGCGGAGGCTGAAGGCGGGACTCGCCTCTCCTTGCAGCATGGAGAAGGCTCTGGGGGGCCAGGGCGACGCGGGGGACCTCTACTCGGAAAACATCACTCGGATTCTCGACAAACTGTTGGACGGCTACGACAACAGGCTCCGGCCGGGATTTGGAGGTAGAGGGGGGAAGCTCCCGTCACCTCAGGGAAGCTGTAAAGCCCTGAGGTGATGCGGGCAATGGGGGTCCCTCCGGAGCAGGAGGGGGCAGTGGGGCGCTGAAAATCCCGGGGCTGGCGACCAGTGTCCCCGCGCTGCCAGCCCCCAGCCCGCCGCCCCCTCCCCTCCCCCCCCCCCCCCCCCCCCCCAGACGGACGGAACGGGTCAGCTCCGAGCCTGTTCCTCTCCGTGTCCCACAGGCACCGTGACAGAAGTCAAAACAGACATCTACGTGACCAGCTTCGGGCCGGTGTCCGACGTGGAAATGGTAAGAGCCCCTGGCCGCTGCCCCTGCTCCCCCTTTCCCAGGATTCATTACGGTGGCATCTGAGCTGTCCGTCATTAGAGTAGATTACGAGGTTTAATCTTCTTGACAATCTCCGCGGCCCGGCAGAGCAGTTTGGCTGGAGCTGCATATAGCTATTTCCCCAGCGGAGTCACCTGGTGCAGCCCCATGGCCCCAGGCTCGAGGCTGGGCACAGAGGACACAACCGGCCTCCATCGAGGACACAGACGGGAGGTTAAAGATGCCTCTTTAACCTCCTTAAGAATGGTGTAAGCATCTGTGGGCTGACAGGGATTTGCAAGAAGGCTGTGTGATAGGAGACAGCCTACCATGCAGCTGCAGGGAAGCGGTGCCATTTTTGAGGCAGCAGCTCATCATATTGAGGGCCCCAAATTCAGGTAGGTGCAGACTTGGGTGAGCTCCATTAATTACAGCATCCACATCCCTCAGGGAAAGGTTAAGTCATCACTGTTCTCATCCTGGAAATGGACTTTTATTGCTATTTTTGCCTTTTTACCCTTCCTCCAATACCTGCTCACCTGAGACTATATTCCAGCATGCTGACAAGGAACAGTGCACCCCAAGATACACCAAAAAGTTTTTCTACCTCTCTTCATAAGTCAGTCTACAAGAAGGCATAGAGAATGGATGCTTTCTTGGATGTCTGCTTCCTGACAAGGTTTAGCTCCATTTCCTAAGAAACTTCTGTAGAGAATTCCCTTCTGAAGGCTTACAACAACATTATTAAGAATCCTTAAGAAAAATAACTCATATTAACTTAACAACATAATCTTACTGTGATGAATGTTTTTCGCATCAGTCCTTTTTTTATGACTATGCAAAGTAAGCTGCAGAAGAGACACTGAGTACATCTTTTTGTTCCTGGCAACTAAATATTAATAGTTTGGTTTTGCACTTTGAAAGGATGTTAGAGTAGACATTTGGACCTCAGTCACTTTGAATTAAATTATTTTCTCTGAGAAGACAATGAGTCTTTTTTCCTTACATCAAAGTTACCTATTCACTTGATAATTTACAATTTAATTAGTAAGAAAATATTACACACTTCTCATAGACTTTTTTTTTTTAAAAAAAAAAACAACAACTATTTAATAGTAACAGGATTAGGTATCTAAGCAGTAAATTAAAAGACCTTAACATATGTATTAGGGTCTTTCATGGAATTGCTTTAAATACAGCAGCTCAGGACTGCTGACCCTCATGCATAATTCACCTATTTGTTTTTCATAGGAATACACAATGGATGTCTTCTTTCGTCAGACCTGGACTGATGAGAGGTTGAAGTTTGGTGGGCCAACTGAAATTTTGAGATTGAACAATCTAATGGTCAGTAAAATCTGGACACCAGACACATTTTTTAGAAATGGAAAAAAATCAATTGCTCATAATATGACAACTCCTAACAAACTTTTCAGAATTATGCAGAATGGAACTATTCTTTACACAATGAGGTGAGAGCCTATTCTCCTGATGTTGATTGACCTTCTTTGTCATTCATTCAGTGTTGCTGCATACCATTTATTTTTTACTGTCATCTACTTTAATGTTTTCTAGACTAACCATTAATGCTGATTGTCCTATGCGGTTGGTGAACTTCCCAATGGATGGACATGCTTGTCCACTGAAGTTTGGAAGCTGTAAGTTCTTCTATATTTTTTCAGTTTTATATAGTAATACATTTAATCTCCATGTATGTGAGATCAGAAGCGAGATCCTAGGACACATCACTGAAACTATTTATTTATTTTTATTTTTTAGACTTACTTTTTCCTCTGAGGCTCAGACCATTCTTAGTCACATGGATTAGTTCACTGAAGGATGGCTGTTAAAGGATATTCTGTTGTATATTCTAACAGATCTAGTAGTCAAATTTGGCCCTTTAAGAAGTCATAAAAGCTGTGGTACATTCCTTAAAGTCTAGTTTTACAAAATGAAGATATTTAGACAATGTATATCTAATGTATGTATGTGTTTTATAACAAATCAAGAAGCAAAGCTAGCACCTGTCAATTCCGATCACAACCATTCCTTTATTACTCCTACTTTTATATATATATATATATGTTTGCATTTCATCATTAATGCGATTAGAGACTATTGGAGCAGGATGCAACTTTTTTGGAATTTTAGACCCAAAAGGGGATCATGCTACTTGTTTTTTTTTCAATTGCTTATGAATCATGTAATTTACATTAATAATTTTTCCCTAATTCAGATGCTTATCCAAAAAGTGAAATAATTTATACATGGAAAAAAGGACCCCTGCACTCAGTAGAAGTACCGCAGGAGTCTTCCAGTCTCCTCCAGTATGACCTCATAGGACAAACTGTATCTAGTGAAACCATTAAATCTAACACAGGTAAGATGTAGCCATATGGGAACTACTGACATTGTAAAACATCTTGAAAACAAATTACAGATTTCTTTTTTCCCTATGTGACTGCATTAGTATTACTACCTTTTGTCATTTTTAAAACTAAAATTTAACTATAGTCTCCTAAAAGACTCCCGTTCAATACACTTCCTTTAAGAATCCCCCCTGCCTCCCTGTCCCAGTAAAAACAATGCATAAAAATTAATATTGTTTTCCTCTGTTCCAATAGGTCACTTCACCTTTTGTTAGTTTATTTTTTGTTATACACTAGGAGTCTTTTTAGTGCTTTCCTAAGAACATAGTATGTTGCGTTTAAGCCAATAATACAATGCCAAAATAATGCTAAAGTACTTGTCTCCTAACAGGTGAATATGTAATCATGACAGTTTATTTCCACTTGCAAAGGAAGATGGGCTACTTCATGATACAGATATATACTCCTTGCATTATGACAGTCATTCTTTCTCAGGTGTCTTTCTGGATTAACAAGGAGTCTGTTCCAGCCAGAACAGTTTTTGGTATGCTGCATTACGGTCTTTGACCAGTTCTGCATCACACATACCATTCATTCATCATTTTCATTGCTTGTTTGTTTTAGGTGAATATTCACTTCAGCTGCTCTATTTCCATCTCCAAAGGAAAATAGGCTACTATCTCATTCAGACATACATTCCATGCATCATGACTGTAGTCCTGTCTCAAGTTGTGTTTTGGATCAACAAAGAATCTGTTCCAGCAAGAACTGTGGCTGGTATTCATGTTTTGTTCTTTTATCATTCACTTCATTCACTGTATTGAATCCAGTGTATTGAATAGCTAGAGTAAAACAATGAGGATTAACTTCTATGTTGGCAAAGTCAGACAGTAGATTTCAGTTAACGAAAGCAAATACTAAAACTTAAACCAATTTATTCTGTTGTGAAACCAACCTGTGTTAAAATGTTTTTTTTAGAATAAATAAATAAATAAATAAATAGATCACATGGGTTGCAACTCAGCTAGGTACCTAACTCTTCTAGCACTCATTCTAGAGTGTTCTCTTCCTATTCCCTGCAAAGATTTCTAAACAACCAGCACGGATTTTAGATGAGTGAAGTTAGGTGAGATGCATCATGTCCCTAGCACAAGTTACAGTAGTAATGCAGAATGCATGTCCGTATTGCATGGGCCCTTTTTTCTTTCTAGTGATTTGAATTAATGCTCCCCCAAATGGGAGCTTCATCTCCTTAACGGTGTGCTCTGCTGTTATTAAATCTGACTCCCACTCTACTCTGCTACCCCGCCTCCTTCAATATCAATAATCTCTGAAACCACACTTATTGTCAAGGGGTAAACTTAACCTGACTGAATTGTCATTTCTAGGGAAAAATAATCATAAAAACACCAAGCAAAAGTAATAAAGATTGTCAGAAACTTCTCATGAATCCACTACCCATATATACATATTTTGCAACCCTATCTTACTATTTTCTCTTAGTCCAAAATTTCTGCAAAACAAATTCCCTTTGCCAGACTTATCTTCAACAGCAAATAGGCCGGTATAAATTGCCTAAGCATGAATGATGCAAGTCATATAATTCAAAATAATCCTATAGCTGTAGTTAGCAAGGTACAGGATTTGTGGGCTTTGATTTCAGGCACGGAATGGTATTCAAAAAAGCATTGCAAACTTTTAGGAATGTTAAGTGAGCACAGCTTCCTCAGGTGTCTCTGAAGGAATATAAAAATATTTTTTTTTTTTTTTTTTTTTTTTTTTTCCCTTGACATACCCATCAGGAGTTGGGATGCCGCTAGGTATCATTAGGCACTTGTATGTAATGATTTCCAGCAATTCAGATTTAAGTGCTTAAAATACTACAATACCAGGCAATAATTTCTCAAAGGTATTTATATATATATTTATTGCAATTGAGGCATGAAATATGAAGTTTGTATACCATACATTCTGCTTTATTTGGCATGCAATGCCGAATGTATCTGATCAATACTACCTGATTCAACTTTATATTGCATCTCTGGATTCTACAGTCACATCCTTTACATGTGAGTAAAATGTACTTGCTACCTAGTGGGCAGCAGAAGTCAATTCCATACACCTGAAGTAATGTGCAAATAAGTCTGAAGATGATTCAGTAACAATTACATAAAGATCCCAAACCATGAAATAATGACTTAGTTATACTGAAGAGTAAATATCGAATAAAAAATAGAAAATATTTTAAGAAAATAGTAAAATAGACATCTTTCTCAGTATTTTGGAAAATTAGTCATGTTGGCATTTTAAAAGAATATTTCAATCCATTCTTATTTCTCCCAGGAACAATATGAATTTATAATCCTTTCTAATTCAAAATCCCATGGATTCTAAATACCATCTTCTAAGGAAAAAAGGGATATTTTCTGTTAGGCACTAGTAACAAAGAAAAGGTTTAAAATAGATAAGTAAGCATCCTTTCTGCCTCATATTGCAAATACTTGAATTGTAAAGATGTTTCAGTTTTGCTCCTATGTTTTAAGCCTTTAAGTGTGAGAATAATATAGCTTTATATTTTTATAAATCATGGCATTCTCAAAAGTTTGAGAGAAATTAATGGTAGAAAAGTAACAGTGTGCACAAACCAATTTTTCAGAACAAATTCACCTAACTCTACCTGCAGAGTGGACGCCAGTTATCTTTTGCAGGTAACATTACAATAAAATAAATCAATGTCAATAAACATCTGCTTTACAGACCTACAGACAAAATATAGGAGACAGAAATACTTGAAGAGACAGGACACTCTTGTGCTCTTTGTAACTATGCCATTGGAAAGAACAGCAGATTGGCAATAAGAAATTCCCTATTTTACATGGAGCTTCTGTATGTAGACGTGTGTATATATGTATGCATATACATTTTTAAATTATTTTTAAAACATTTCATTATCAGAAGTTACTTGGAATAAGAAACATGGTTATTTAAAGCCAAGTTTTAAGTGTGCCCTATTAAGTATCAAATGATTTGAACCCATATAACAATGGCTACTATTTCACATTTTTGTGTGCATATATCTAATCTTTTTTAGTCCTGGAAAAGAGTTATCTGCTGTTTTGCAGAGACACACAGCTGGTTTCTACTGTTAGCAGATTACTCTGGAAATTTTAACTTAATATCTAGTCATTAAACTTTATTTATGAAGTGTCAGAGATGGATTTTGTATTTTTTTTTAATATTTCAGTATTTGCATTATATAACAAATTTTTCAAAAATTTTACCAAGAATTCTTCAAAGTGGAAAGACAATCATCAGTTACACACTTTACCAACTGTAATTTGGCATTCTGTTTGATAAAGTAGTTTTCCACAGTGTAGAGCATTTCATCAATATTCACTCCACATTGAGAGTGTTCTTATCTATATCTGTAATAGAATAGGAGTTCTATTCCTAAGTTTAAATTCCTTCTGCAGTAAGTTTTTATACAGACACAGAATGCATCTTTCTTTATTACTAACTAGCACGTGGGCAGATTCTAATCTAATCGCATATCATATTGAAAAGTTCATTCTGGACATTTGAAATTGAAATTTATATCAGTATTCTTGTACTTATATTATTAAATGTGTCTGACAGATTTGGGAGAAGTAGAGATCCTACATATTTTTATACTATCTTCTATTTGCATTTCATTAAAACATGTTAAGTAATGACATTGGGACTTATTTAGCCTCAGACAGCTGGCAAGCTACATCATGTGAGAGAGCTGCAAAAAAAATCCTGAAAATAATCAAGTCACCCTGTCTTGATGCTGCAGTGTGCAATGACACTGCATCCTTTCTACTGAGCATCATTCATAGCATATTGATTCATCATCACAGCATGACATTATAACATCCTTTATTTTCCCCACCTACCCTTTTCCAACTGCAGAAAAGAGCAGAAGAGGGTATTCTCCAGCTTAATCTCTTTATATACCTCAAATTTTCAGATTCTATCAGGCATAATTATAAGCAAACATGAGTCACAGAACCTTATATATTAATGGATAAGTTTGCTCTTGTACTTTTTGCTTGTATCAGGCAGCAGTGGGAAGTGTATTTCCCACATTATTAATGATTTACATTCCAAAAGAGAAATCATAAGGTCACAGGAGACCTTAGGAATACTTCGCGGCCCATAAGCTATGTGACCAGATTTTTTTGTGTGTGTGAAAACACTAAAGGAGCTCTAGAGAAGCACCTTTTCCATCCTTCCATATTTGTTACTATGGGAGCTTTCAAATCAATATACTGTCAGTGAATCTTTAAAAATGTGTTCAGAGATTAAAGATCACTGCATAGATGACAAAACTCATTACTAGAAATATTTGGATCATAGCCTACCACCGATTTTAATGCAAAATTCTGATGGATCCAGTGAGGGTTCTAGAAGCCATGATCTGTCTTGTCCAACAACAGGAGATATAGAGGATCATAACACTTATGAAATCATAGTAAATTAATCTAGATTTTTTGCCAAGCATTCCACTTACCAACCTAGTAAATAAAGTGTCTTTCAGAGCCCGATCTTGATTTTTGTTATACCCATGTCTTACCACAATTCTAAGAAGCTGCACCCTGTAGCATAAGGTTATCTTAACTTTCAATCTGCTTAGTCTATTAAGGAAGTTTATTCAGAGCTTTTAGATACTCATGCCACTATACGTGAATTACTTACGATTACAAAATACTTAGAATTCCTGTTAGTTGACAGCTAAAACCCCTTTGGTTTTATATTCTATGTATTTTGTATTTATACATATACACACACGCATAAATATATATATATATATATACGTAGAGGCATTTACATCTACATCTAGAATTTAGCAAAATTCTTATGCCCCCTTTTTCTTTCTCTTATTTTCAAGGAATTACTACAGTTCTAACAATGACCACTTTAAGCATCAGTGCACGCCATTCTTTGCCCAAGGTGTCCTATGCTACTGCCATGGATTGGTTCATAGCTGTATGCTTTGCGTTCGTCTTTTCTGCACTTATTGAGTTTGCAGCTGTCAACTACTTTACCAATCTTCAGACTCAGAGAGCAATGAGGAAGGCATCAAGGGCAGCAGCACTGGCAGCAGCACTATCAGCAGCAACTGTACCGGCAGAGGACGAGATTGTCTTGGTAATTGCTTGCTTTTCTGATAATAAGTATCATATAGGAAGAGGCAGCTGAAGTAGTGAACATGAAACAATATTAAAGTGATCTTAACCTGAAACAGATTATGCATTTGGATCATATCTATTTATCAAAACATTGTTCTTATTGCAGAAAATGAAAGACTTCATTTATTCATACTGTTTATTTTGACTTGTTACGAGTTACTACAGAGATTTTTATTTGGTAAGATATTTAAGGAAAGACATTAGACTGTTACCCATAATACTTTCCTTGTGCAATGCTGTATGCTGGAGGCATTGTGGTCAGGCAGCTGTGTTGTTCTCTGAGTGAGTCTGTAGAATTTGTAAGACACTGTACAGTGCAACGAACATGTGCATTGGCCAGATGATTATGGGATCACTGTAGTATACTGGCACATACCATAAGTGGGTCATCTGGAAGAAGAGGAATTAGCCTTTACATAAACTTGGCATCTGTTACTTTCATAAAATCTGTGTTGGTGGAAGCTTGGGGAAAATAAAAAGCATAAATGTACAGATTTATGTAGGGATAGATTTCACTACATGTGACAAATAAGAAGGCTTTATAATACCAAAAATGTTGGAATTGCTTGTAAATATTATTCCTTACATCTTGGGCTAAGTAATTAATGCTGTTTTACAACATATGTTAATATATTTATCAGCATTGCCCTCCTGTTTTCAGAATCAGTTTTACTATTACCACATTTCCCATTTTGAGAGGAATAACAGCATTTGAATGACCTGTAAAACCATTGAGTCTGTAGTTGAATAGGGAAGTCAACTTAAAAGCTACTGAACAACAGGCAACACCTTACCCATCATAAGGTCATTTTTTTCATTTTTGCTTGTAAATAACAGCTAAACTTGTAACATTTTGGTACATGCAAACTGTTATATTTATAATTAGTAAGTTCCATATAATACTGCATCCAAAGCTACAAAGATTCTTGCTACTGGTCCTTATTGGAACTCATCAGCTAATCTTCCTCAATTTGACTGGGAAGCACTGGGCTTGTAAACCATATTGCATTTTACTTTATATATATATATATATATATATATATATTGAAAAAAGTATTCAAAAACACTGTAAGACATAATAACAGAGCAAATACATGCATTTTATTTCGCAAAACATGTTAATAATAGAAGAATCTAATCTTTATACATTTAAACTCAAAACCACAGATTATTTTTTTTAATTCCAGTTATATAAAGAAAACACAAAAGAGAGATCCAAAAAAAAGTTTTATGATTATATTTAAACTTTACAAAAAACAATGAGTGAAAGAGAATATGTATTTGCTAGTATTTAGAACGTTTCCCCTCCCCCCAAATATCATATTTGAGAAGTACTCTGGACTGAATGAGCAGAATTCTGTAACAGTATAATAATGCAAAATGAGAAGAATAAAGTTAAGACTGAAGGAAGTTTAAAATGTACTAAAGCTGCAGTTTTACTCTGTTTGACTTCTTTTGAGGACAAGCTATCAGAAAAGTAACTAAAGAGATCGCTTAGCCTTTTGTAGCATGACAAAAATACTGCTCTACACACTTTCTTATTCAAGTTTGAGTTAATCACAGTGAGGTTTCCAAGAAGGGGGAAAAAAAAAGTCATATATTGATGTCCATGATGAGTGATATGAAAACTTGGTTTGGGCTACTCTGCACATGCTACTGCTGGTGAATTCAGAGCAGACGCTGGAAATCCTTCCCCAAACCCCCTGAATCTCTAGAGGACAACTATTTCAAAATACATATGGCCCTCTACATATGCCCAGATATACCAGAATACTCCTGATGACTGTAGCTGCTTCACTACTTGTGGGTAAGATTTGGGTGTTCTCTATATCACTGAAGACCAAGCTAAGCAGAAATTTAAAGATTGCTGTTGAACCAGATAATAAAAGGAAAATAATAATAATTAAAAAAAAATCACAAAACATTAAGACCTCAAGTTTCCTTATCAAGGGCCTCATCCACAAACAAGCACAGAACCAAACTCAAGACACAGTTAAGTTTTTCCAAGCAAAAATCAAGTATTAAAAACATCTAGTAAGCACGCTGTAATCATTTCCTCAATATGTATGTGTGTATATATATACATATATATATACACACAACTAGTTAATAACATAGAAATTTAGAAAAGAAGTAAAGACACATCAAGGTCCTAAGGTAAACTCAGTCTCTAAAGCAGTCTATAGCATCCACAAAATGCTATAATCCTACTCTTCCTCAGAGCTCAAGTTATCTAAAATAGTAATTTTCAAGCCTGTAAGTCCACCATGTTTTCCTCAGTGGAACAGTTCTCTCTGAGAACCCCCCAAAAGAAAAATCAGTGAGATCACAAAAATGATCTTTCCTTCAGTACCTACCACTGAAGGAAAGAAGATACAATTAAAATGTCTTCTGGAAGAATGTAGTTAGCTAACCCTACTGGATCTCAAAGGTCTATTCCACAAAGGCATTCAGGGAAAAAGGACTAATTACACCATAAAAAGCTTCAAAAGGTTTTTTTGTTTGTTTGTTTCCTTTTCTTTCCTTCCTTTTATTTTTTTCTTGTGGCAGAAGCATGGGGGGAAAGAACTTCATGTTGTCATATAGATTGATATACGATGCAGTCAGTGATATAATTTCAGCTGAAACAAATTTGAACTAGATCATTTGAGTGCTAACAATGTAGTTAGTACAGGCTGATTGCATGAGTATATGACTATTTCCTCAGGATTACCATCCTCTACTGAACTCTGTGCTTCTATAGTTACATTACTGGTCTTAGAGAAGTTTGTTTAAGTATGGCACACAACGTAATTCTCATTTTTTTCTTACTGTAGGTTTAGGAGCTGTTTCTGAGGTCCTGAATTCTTCCTTATTGTTCCCTTCCCCCTACTCCCCCAAATGTTCACCTCTAAATTCTTTTACCACTTTTCCTTCTACAAGGTCGAATTCTTATTCTTTACTCTTTAGATAATTTGTCTTACCTCTCCTGCTCCTCTTTTTGTCTCTTATCTTTCACTCTTCTTCTAATCACTAGAAAAAAATCTATTAGAATCTGTCATATATATTTAAAATGATTTTAACTTGTCTGTTAAATTGTCTGTTCCATGTGATATATATGTATGTGTTAAAATCTTTTCCTTCTCTCCTGCCCTGGGCTTTGGTATTTTGTTTTTTCTAATCTGTGGTGTACTAATTTATTTGCCCTGTTAGATAGGGTAGTCAAGTTTTTCATCCCCTTGTAATGCTAGTATTTTTATTTGCCTATAATTTTTAAAGGTGTGGAAGTTGTCAGAATTGTAGTTTTATGGAGGGGTAGATACAGGATGTAGAATAATGAACAATGTATCAAAATGTTTACTGTCTTCTGTATTTATAGAAGTTGGTATTTTTACACTCAGAAATTCACAAAGAATTTAAAGGTTTAATTAGCTTTGGGGAGTCCAAATGTAAACATAAAAGTGAAAAAGTGAGATGTTCTTACTTTGTTGTACAGTCATAGCTGTACAACTGCCTATGCAGCTCTTCAACCCATAGCAGGAGTAGAATTAACAAACAGACTGTATATTTTTTACATTGTATTATCTGATTGTATTGACTTATGAATTTTGCCTGAAAGAACATCGTGGTGAGAATATCGTTACCCTGTCTGAACTAGTACTTTTTGTATGACAGAAGACCCATTCTACTGCATTAGATAAGACAAGCCCCAGGAGATAGCTTCAATACAAATGAAAATAAAGAGCTATAAAAGTCAGGTAGAAGCTTTTGCTGCTTTCACTGAGGACCTGAACTCAGGAAGACAAAAGTCTTTACGGAACAGGTTCTCTTCTCTTCTCTTCTCTTCTCTTCTCTTCTCTTCTCTTCTCTTCTCTTCTCTTCTCTTCTCTTCTCTTCTCTTCTCTTCTCTTCTCTTCTCTTCTCTTCTCTTCTCTTCTCTTCTCTTCTCTTCTCTTCTCTTCTCTTCTCTTCTCTTCTCTTCTCTTCTCTTCTCTTCTCTTCTCTTCTCTTCTCTTCTCTTCTCTTCTCTTCTCTTCTCTTCTCTTCTCTTCTCTTCTCTTCTCTTCTCTTCTCTTCTCTTCTCTT
>CM021709.1:1449073-1630917 GCA_011074415.1 Stictonetta naevosa
AGTACATTCAGAAAAGAAGGATGGCATAAGACCACATTCTTCTCTGTTAATGAAAGTATGAGAAACTCTGTTGAAGTTACTGGAATATGCTAGTTTCAGTAAGAGATGCAACAGTCTGAGTATGTGCTTGGTTTACTGATGACAGCCCAGCACGCCTGTTATGATTCCAGGAAAGCTACTCTATTTACCTCAGTTAACTGAGGGCAGAATTTGGCTTGCTCTCTCTGTTAGCTGTAGGCAATCCCTGTGTGAAATACAAAACTATTGGTGTTCCACTCTAAAACATGATGGCAACAAGCTGGGCAGTCATCTGGACCCTGACAGAAGCCTGTTTTTATTCATATGGTGCGCAAGCTTGTTATAGCATGTCAAAAAAAAACATTTTGTGTATGTTTGTATATGTAGATACATGCACACATATATATGTAAATGTATAGTGTATTGTGGCAGTTTGCTTTTTAATCCATTTCAAATGTATTGTTCTTATATCAATCATATTGTTTCATCATTATGGCTTTCTTTACCCCATTTCTGGAAGTTGTGGGGGAAGAGGTGTTGGTCATACTGTTTGGAGTGCATCATTTTAAGTAATGCTCTGCAAGATGGTCAGGGAGTACCCAGCAGAGGACAGGGAGTACACATTATGAATGAAAAGAAACCCTTTACATGTGGGAGACTACATGTAACAGACAAAAGATCATTACAGGGTGGTTGGTTGATTACATTTGTTTTCTAAAAGACCTGTTGTTTTAACAGAAATCAACACAGAACAGTGAAATACTGCTGGGGGAGCTTCCCTGTCCCAACAAAGTGCTCTGTACCTGTTTTCAAAATATTATGGCTTGAGCAGAAGAGGATTCTCATTCTCTTTAACAACCCTGCCCAACTGCAGAGCAGCCATATGTCACTTCTGAATAGAGGATTTAGTTTTCTATAATTATGTCAGAATATATTGAGGATGTTTAATGAGTATCATAGTATAGCTGAAAGGAGAGCACTTCTATTTGGATTATCAACAACCCTTTATGAGGTCATCCTAGAAAAGCTATGTGCAATAAAGCCTTGACTGAGAACGCAGCACTTTCCATCAAATTAGAGAGACCTTCCTGCTCCTCCACAATTGCACGATATCAAGTAGACTATTAAAAGCAAACAACAACTTTCAATTATATTGACTTTTTGTCATCCCAACAAGGAAAGTAGATGCTCATTATTAGGCTCTGCCTGAGTTAAATATTTATCTGTTTGACAAAGCAAATGCAGGGCAGCAAGGAAGGTTTAGAAAGAAAAGAGAAAGAAAAGAGAAATGGAGGGGAGGGGAGGAGAGGAGAGGGGAGGGGAGGAGATTTCCCTGACTTTAGATTTTTTTGCTCAATATTGAAGTCTAATACTTTTCTTTTGCAGGGGGCAGTAAAAACAAAGTCAATAACATACTGGAAAGATGAAAAATAAAAGCTCTGTAGTACTGTTTGTACTACAAACAGGCAGAATTTTGATTCCTTATCTCCTACTCCCAACTCAGACTCCCACTAAGTATCAGGACTGACACTGGCTAAGTTTAAAAGCCCAAAGTCAACT
This sequence comes from Stictonetta naevosa, assembly GCA_011074415.1. Taxonomy (NCBI): domain Eukaryota; kingdom Metazoa; phylum Chordata; class Aves; order Anseriformes; family Anatidae; genus Stictonetta; species Stictonetta naevosa. The sequence goes on from CM021709.1 coordinate 1,450,652, forward strand.
TCATTTAAATTTAACACACACAAATACATCTTTTGACAGAAGCTCTGTGCTAATTATATGAGTTTTCTCATATGCTACATCTCGATTTTAGGGAGAAACTATGCTACAGTATATTCATATTGAAAAGAGTAACAAATTACCAGTCTTCCCTACCCACATTCACCTGAAGTTTAGGCTATAATTTCAGAGATGAGTTTCAGTCTGTGAAGGTTAAGAAACATTTCGAACATAGCTTTCCCATGCTCCAGTTGATTGATTTAACCCATTTACTAGGGTAAAGCAGAAAGAAAATAATTTTCTAGCAATTACTAATAATATGCCTAGGAAAGGAAATTTAGAATGCCAAAAGAAATGCCTAAAGCTAGGAACTATTAATGACATCTAAACTAAATTCAGCTGTTAATTATGCAGAACACTCTTTACAAATGTTTATAATGCACTTTTTTTTTTTTTTTTTTTTTTTAGAAAATAGAAAAAACAGACAAAGAATTCCATTTACTCCAAGATTAGATATGCTATATTTTGTATATCTGGAAGCAGAGCAATTTGCTGAGAGCCTCCTGAGATGTTCTGAGCATAAACAAAGTCTAGTGATATTGATGAGAGTTTTGAGAGATCATCAGCACATTTACAGACAAGACTACTTTGTGAGCTTCCTAGGGAATCGGGTAACTGAGCTGCAAAACATTAATAGAATCCAGACTATACCTACCTAGCCCATATACATACCAATCTCTTGTCTAGACCAGCTTTATGGTACCTCACATTAAGCAGTGATCTTGCAAGCTGTTCTGTGTCACTAGGCAGCCATACGTCGTGACAAGTTAAATGGTCTAATGGGACTAGCAGTCTCTGGGAGTGCAAGAGTACTCTTTTGAAGCAGGATTCAGTAACTTATCATAATGCATTATTTCATTATGACCCAGTGTTCTATGTCTCATGATTCTTGCTGTTGCTCTTGCTATTTGTAAAACAGTCTTCACTATTTGACTGTTTGGTTATGTGAACAGTGCAAAATCGGAACTGGAACAGGCCACTCATTCCTGTTTTATCAGTTTTGTGTTTTGCCAGAATTTCATGTCATTGCAGGTAGAAATCTTTGTCAAAAGGAGGAGTTAAATCTAAATATGATTAAAAAATTGCTGTAGCTGCTGTTCAGAACTCAGATGTTTTAAGAATAGTTTCAAAAGAATGATCTCTTCCTGCTGTTTCTTCCTCTTGGTTTAACAGTAAATTCTAATGAAAAGTATAGGTTGTTCTGCGGCAGCAAGTCTGGTTTACTGTCAGCTGCCAAACTGAGAAACAACTTCATTACACACCTGAAATAAATTTAGGCTTCTGTATCTTGGGTGGCGTAAAAAGCTTGGGTAGATAAAAAGTCGGGGTAGGCCCTGACTTTCTGGATTGGCCCTCAAGTGTATTAGCGTAAGAAGTTATTTAGGGACTTCCTTAATGATTTATATAAGCACCTCAATAGCATAGCACAAAAAACTGTGGCATTCCTGAAAGAGCAAAATGCACTGATCCTTCCCAAATATTGAAACAGGCTATTTTAGGTAATGAGGAATCATTAATATCACTCCATTGATATAAATGGATCCAAACTGGCCCCAAAGCATGCATGTAATCAAATTAGTCAGTGCCTTCCCCAAATCTGAGGATACACACTGACTCCAGATTTTCCTGTCTCCGACTCTTTTCCTGAAAACTCTATCTCATTTCCTGAAGTCACATCAAGATCATCCTCCTTCTATAGCAACCCATTTCCAAGTGCCTATCTGGATGATCACAATGATTTTAGTACCTCTGCCTTCTAAAATATGTTCAGTATTCAACATAATCCACCGACCCTATGCTGCATCTGCTATGGCTTCTATGTTTTTAACGCTACCTCAGAACAATAACTTCTAATTCATGTTTGAGTGATCCAGAGCAGAATTTGACCCTCCTTATATCACAATATTGCAGATAAGAAGGTCTAAGTTTCACCTCAGTAACTATGTTTTTAGAAACCACTCATTCTCCATAAAAGGTCAAGCTATCTTGCAGTAAAGCAAAAAGCAAGCTACTTTACAACTCTGACAATTGAGTTCAAAGCAGGGCATACAAGCAAAATAGAATAGCGACTTGACAGAAAAACAGTGGCCCAGGCTCTGACAGTAAGTCTGTTTATAAAGTGGGATTACTACTATGATTAGTGCAAGTGGACATGGATAACCCTCTTTCTGTTTCTCTGACACATCTGTAGATCATCCTCCATTTAAATCTGTCTGTTGCTTGCTGTGTAACTGGAAAATACAAAAACAAATAACTGCATTCTAGATAGGTACAGCCCCAGAATATGAATGCTCTTTGATACCCATTCAAAACATGATAGTGATCTTTTAATTGCTATCAGAGTGGAAGACGGAGGGTTATAGCAAGTGGTAGGTATGATAGGATATGGAAGAAAAAGAAAAAGGATAATAGTTGAAAAACATATATACAAAAAGAGCCTTTTTACGTAGACTAAATTCAGCTGTGAGGAACCCATTCTCCCTAATTTCTTCTGGATACCAGTCTTTTCATACATGAGCAGAACTTAGTGTTTTATTGTAGCAATGTAACCTCTTCTAATTCTTTGGCAGTAATACTGTTAAAAGGATAATTCCTGTTATCATTATATTTGAAATCATACCTAAGATACCAGCTGTGCTAGGCTGGTCTTTTATCTAGAAATTTTGGTCCACATACATGTGTAGGCAATGTACTGCAAGAAAAGTTTCTTTTCTTTGTAATGACCCAATCATTTATCTGACTAAAGTATGTTTCCATGCATAGAAATCCTGCAGGATAAATCCCCAAAATGCTGACAGAGTGCTCCATATAGGTGAATGATTACCACTAAATCACTCCCAAAGAACGACTTTAGAAATCACACGTCTAGCAGAATTTTGCTGCCTCAAAACCATTTGAATGTTACTATTCCACTTAATATATATATATATATATATAAATATACTGTGCATTTTAAATTATTTACATCACCTAACATTTCCCTCATCAACTTCATTCATTCAGTCATCTACTTCTGCTGGCCAAAAAACCCGCTTATTCAAACCCAAGAATAGTTGTTTATGTTGTACAATATTTACATCAGTAATCTGGGAATAATCCTTGTAATTTTTTATTGATGAAGCTTTAGACACAAACTCAGCCAAAATGTTGGATGTTCCATTGCCTGGTGGCATCTAAAGGTATTTATACTGCTCCCTATTATTAGAAAACTTGAGTACTTCATATCAAAACAATAAACAGCACCATGACACTCTAAGAATTCTTCTCTATTTTCTTAGCTATCAGTAAAGTCTTATGGCTGCTGCCACACATTCACATTACTAATAGTCATGCTGGGTGGTGGCAGTAGCAGCAGGAATTGCTAGCAAGGTCTCTGAACTTCTATTTCCTCCCATTTGATGTGAAAAATGAGTTTATCAGCAACTAGTTTGGGGACCAATAACAGTGTGACAGTCAGCTCAAGTGAGTTTAGCAAAACTTGTCAATGGGCTTATACAATAAAGACTGTACTGAAGCCAGCCCATACGTGTTTTGTTTGAAGCTGATTCATATCTACAAAAGCTTCAGTCACACAAATATACTGAAATTTAGGTACACCATTATCATCTTTTCCTTACAGCTCCTTCTCTTTTATTTCTTTCTCTTGTCATTCCTGTTAATTAACATGTTAATGATACAGACAGCATATGGTGTTTTTAGCTTTTTACAGTAAAGCTTTAGACCACAAAGGTACCTCTGTAGATTAGTATTATTTTGTGGTTTCCTTAGATTGTTCTAGAGCAGAGCAATAAGCAAATAAACAAATCAGAAAGTTGAGTAAAATGATGGAGAGAAATGTAATGATCACAAGACCTTGTATCATAAATCATTTTTTTTATTATTTTTTTTTTTCCTCCACAGCGTTCTGACTCCAACTGTAACCTGAAGAAGAGAGTAAACTCTGTAACGTCTCAGGCAGATCAATCTCCTGAAGCCAACATAATATCAAATAGTACATCCCAATATCAGCCGGTGTCTGTTCCTCCACCAGCCACCCCAGCACCACCACCTATTGGAGGCACAAGTAAAATAGACCAGTATTCTAGGATCCTCTTTCCGGTGGCATTTGCAGGATTCAACCTGGTATACTGGGTTGTTTACCTTTCAAAAGACACTATGGAAGTGAGTAGTAGAATTTCAGAATACTTGCTTATAATATGTACCATGTTTAGTTAGCCAATACTATTTGAATTGTTCATTTGCTTTGGCAACTGCAGTTAATCAGTTCTGTCTGAAGAAAGTTTACTGATATTACCTTTCTCTAAAAATCAGCTGTCACTTTCAATAACAGTGGCACTCAGTAAAATGTAGAAGGACTATTTGAAGCTGAGAAATGTAAACACTTACTTCTTTACTATGTTACACTGAGCAGAACATAGGAAACTGTGTAAGACAACATATGACACCATTCTCAGCAAACATACTGATCTTAAGTCTTCCAATTCTTCATCTTCCTGTCTGCAGCAAGGAAGTTATCTGTTGTAGCAATATAACAAAGGAGATAAGAACATTAATATCTGCTAAGATTTTCTCAATGACACAATAACAGCCTCCTAAAATGTCTTTTATTTATTCTAAACAATTATCTGCAGTGTGAAGAACTATTGACAATTTCAGTATACACCGTGAATTGAGAGTACCTGCTTTTGTACATTTTAATGCTGATTTTTCATGTTTCTTCATAAAATGGAACTGTTTTATGCTGATAAAGTTGCTAAATTCTTTGCTTGTTTGAGTCAGGCTAAGAGTTACTGTGCCTTTAGATGTCCATGAAGTGCAGAAGAGATGTGTACCCTGCAAAATGAGCGTGCCTAGAACAATCATTCAGTGATTAGCTTATCACTTTCAAACAGTTATTAAAATTTAGTCTTTAATGCTTTAATTCTCTGATTTTCCTTTTTGTCTAAATACAGTTAATAGTGTCCTGTCTCCTTGGTAAAAAAATATATTCATTTGCCTTGTTGCCATAGAGTTTTTGAATATCACCATACATTGCAGTCAGTATGATTGGTAAATTTAACTTTATTTAGGACAGCTACAGATATAATGATGTTATTTAGACAGTACTGAATGCATAAAGTCCCTATATCAATAACAAAGGAGGCTGGAAATCTGATAAGAGTGGTGTACAAGTTGCGCCTTTATTTCCCAGATTAGAGGTAAAGAAGGCCAAGGGAAATCTCTTGGAGAGTCAGGAGATATTGCAGTTCAAACTAACAAGACAGTGCTGATGGGTGGCATCTTGCCTCTACATGAAGCAGAGGCTAGTAGCCTCTATTTTTGCTGATTTTTTGCTACCAGTATGACCTGGAAAATGCTGTCTCTCAAAGAGAGAGTGTGCTGCCAAGCAGCTTATATGAAATCAGAAGGGCAGGAAGATAGGAGGCACTACCTCTTGCAAATATTCTGCAGATGTCTCTCTCAAGAGGTCACAGCTGCTAACTCCTGGCCACTCAAAATCTGCCTATTGCTAAATTTAGCATTTGTGCCAGAGATACTGATCCCTCTATTAAAATATCGACTATGTGTGCACATTACTTATCTCAATCAGAGAAGGGAAGTATTTAAAAAGCTCATGTATAATCATTACAGTTTCTGTTTAGAGGCCAGTTTCTCAGCCTGCGTAGCTTGCCATACATAATTCCGGTTATTTCCTTCAACCATTCACATTTTGGACAGAGAAATATTTGGAACATTTTACCTTCATAGGGATGAAATATTTACACTAAACCTTGTATAGTAATAGTTATATTAGAACTAGATTTTAAAAATACTTCTAAGAACTAGGACATAGTGCTGACTCAAAATATTTTTAAATTCCCTTTTTGTAAGTTCACAAACCTGTTTGTAAGTGCAGCAATTATTATAGAATGCAAAAAAAACCACCATCAAGATTTATAGAACAGAACAGTTTTAACAACTGGGATGTTTCAAATGACAAAGAATATAAAAAGTTATGTAAAGTGTTGCTCAAGCTTTTCTTCATAAATTACATTATCCTGTTCATGTGCTCAGTTGTAACTAATGATTGTGACATATGTTGGTAGATTTTTAATTCAATATGTTTTATCCTCGAATGTTGTTACTTTAAAGGAAAATCAGGATTGTTTTTGCTTTAAAAAAATGTATTAAAAAATAAGTAAGCCTTTCCATTCAAGCAGAAGTGATACAAAAGTTAGGTGAGCAAAGCATGGCATTCTTAAAGGGCACTTCAACTCAAGTCAGCCTCAAGACCAATAGATTATAAATTGATTCAGTATTATCCAGTTATGGAATCTGACTCTTTGAAAAGAGTACATTTTGTGTGGTATTTCAAATATATTAGCTGTTTTCGAGTTTATTTGGCTTATGTTTAAAAAAGTGGAAAAATATATAATCAGCTTACTGAAATAACCAAATTTCTGGTGCAGAAATTTTTGTAGTGCAGCTAAGATTTTGGTTAGTGCTATGTGGAATACTGAGTTCCTTGCAGAACGTTACTTCCTTACAGCCTGCCGCTTCGAGATTCCCAAGCTGAATAACTCTCTACTGTCTTTGGGCAATGCATATAGAGCAAACCAAGGAGCTTTACATTAATCTGTTTTGTGCTGTCTGTGAAAGCAGGCTGTTAGTACTGGAGTGAAAGTTCATTTCTAACTCCTATCATTATCTTCTGGCCAGACTCTTTCTTAGACTTCAAAGAAGTGCAAAAATCTTTTATTATTATTATTATTATTATTTTTTTAAATACTTGTTCAGAATTCAGATTAGCTTTACTAATGTAAAGACACAGTTCCATGAGATGAAGAGCTCTCCTGCTCTCCTCTAGGCTTTTTGGTAATACTTCTGTGCACTGCTAATGAATTTTCTTATGGCTCAACTAATAGGGAATGTTATAGAAATGAAGTCATTCTTGTGTATTTACCTAATATTTCTAAGACGCTGTGGGGTTTGAGTATTTTTTAAAGTACTCCTTGGACTACCTCCCACCCACCCTCCCTCTTAGTCATTTTCTCATTGGATAACTTCAGATCAATTACCCTTTCTCATACTGTACATGTAAGCTAAAAGTATGTTAATTACACAGCACATTTAGGATTTGGAAATTTGTATACTAAAGAAAGTGTTTCTAATAAAAGCAGACAGGATTGGGCAGATAGCAAGATAACTTATGCTGAATTAATTCTGTGTTTGTTTTTCCACACATTCACTGAACCAAATGTAGCTCAGCCAGGAAGCTTAGCAGCAAATTTCCATTATACAATTAATCCTTTATTATATTTTTTAAACAAAATAGCAGCGTTCTCTAAAATGGATGGAAAAAAAATCTATATTGAAACTAAGTGCTTTAACTGAATGCTTTTTAATACGTAGAAGGAGATGAAGTCCTCTTCTGGCCTTGATATCTAATTAAACAGTTCTGTTCTCTAATGGAATGAGTGGGTAAGCATTCTTATTCTGTAAGTCATCCACTGTGCAACTTGATCCATAAATGATGTTTCAACACAGAAACTGTTTTGCACTGTGAAGTAGCAGTAATATTGCAGCAAAACAGTTATATTGGTAAAACTATTGGAATGAAGCCAACCTTTTCCTGCATTTTGCTAGACAGCATGTTGTTAGAACCTCATATAACCAAAGACAACATAAAAGTGGAGGAAAGAAAGTACTTTCAAGTATTTGTATGAAAGAATCCCTAGCTGAAATAACAGATGCCATGTTTTAGACCAAATAAAATGCTGATACTTCTATGATAAGCCCCCCTCTCTCAAAAGGTTTTATAACTGAAATGTTAACAGATGTTTAGCTATGGAAACACGACTCTGCTATTTATAATAGGAAAAATTAAAGCATTAAAATTACTCTAAGAAGACTTACAATCTACCTATGTAAGGTCTGTTTGTAATTAATTTAGATGGAATGTGTGAGGATGTGACATCCCCATGATTTATAAATGGAGAACGGAATAAACATGTTTCAATGTTGTATGTTATTCTTTAAAGCACAGTAATATCTGCTATCCACAGAAAGCTCTACACAGAAAAACTATACACACATGTCCAGATTAGCTAAACATAGAAGTTCTTGCAGGGAGAAAAATCTATCTATCTATCTACCTATCTATCTTTTTTTTTTTTTTTTTTCTGGTCATACATGCTTTTTTTTTTATATATATAATAGTGACTTTGATAAGTGAATTGCATGCTTGGTTTATTTTAATAAATTTAAAATTTGCTTGATTTAGAATGTAAGAAACGCCCTTTTAACAAGAAGGGTATAAGACCTTAGTCTATATTTGCCATGTCATTCATAATGCATATGCTGTTCTCACATCTTCTTACACATATCCTTTCTAAACTAACCTGTCCCAATATTTTATATGTATCGTACTATAGTACAGTTTTTAATGTAATAAAACACAGAATGAGGTCTGTGGAGTGACTTAAGCTCATGAAGACTATGGTAAATTTGTGATGATGAACTGCAGAAAAACAAGCAGAGGGGGCAGCTTTTATATTTGGGGGCTGAAGGTAAAATGTAATTGAATGTGCTAAATGTGCTGACTCCTAGATATTATTGGAACACATAGAACATAGCATGATGGCAGAAAAGGAGTTACATAGCAGGCTGAAGGAGAAGATGAGAAGCCAGTGATGCATGGGGTCAACTAAGAACAGAGAAACAAAAACTGGAAAAGTATTTGCTTCAGACTGTTGATATTCATAAAGCTTACAGTGCATACTCAGCATTGTGCTTCAGTTTAACACTAGAAAAATGAAGTTCAGGCGAAAATAGTCATTGCTGCACATACAGTTGAGCTTTGGAGATCAGGTAACGAATACCAAATTCTGAGAAGGTTCTCCTTTGGAGTGCAGTTCTATTCTAAGCCTGTTGAGACTTCTAGAAATCAGGTGATTGTGTTGGTTAACTACACTGTTGACAATCCATAGCTTAAACTTCTCTCCTAACTTTTTTTTTTCCAGTTTTTTGAACCTACTGCAATGCATCTTCGAAATGACCATCAGTCCAACTAAAGAACAGAACAAGGTTTCAAAAAAAAATCACTGAAGCTCTCGTAGGGTTGAAGTAACTTCAAAGGAATTGTCTATGATGCTCTCAATGTTCAAACACAGAATATTTCTATTGGACACCACCTGGAAACAAATTCTGGACAAATCAAAAAAATAGAAACTGCACAAAGTTCTAATAATACTTTCTTACAATTTCTTTGTGTGATTCTGTTAAAAAAGTTCTTGTTAAATTATTTTGTCCAACAGTCAAAGAAAAGAATGTGTATTTGTTCTAGTTCTGTAACAAATAATTGAATGCTTACATTGGTATAAAACATCAGTAATGGGATTATTTCTCTTAGATGCAACGAGCATTACTAAAGGAAGCCAGATTCTGAACTGGTATAAATTAGCACTGTTTCACTGAAGTGCTAGGAGCTGCACTGATTTGCATCAGGTGAAATTGGCCCAAAATAACATTAAGAATGAAAGCTATGAGAGGGAGCTGCATTCTCATCACCTTTTCATAACCTTTTTATAGATAAGATGAATGACAAATACTGATTTTCTGTAATTTCAACTTCATATCCTTTAATCTGAGGTAATATTTGTAAAGAAAAAATATGTAATAAGGAACAAAACAGAAAGGAGATTGGTTATGTACTTTAGCTGGTTATATTATAATGCTTTTTTTGTTGAGAGTGACCGTGAAAGTGAAACCAGTCTAATTACAAGCAATTTATGGGCAGTATCTAGAAACAGAGGACTGATGCCAGCGAGATTTCACAGACTGATGCCAGGGAGATTTCCAAGTTGACTGGTTAGAAAGATGCAGCTACCCATCAAGTGAAATGCAAGCCTCCAGCTCTAGGAAATTTCCCAGAAGCGAGTCTTGACAGCTAGTTAGGAAACAAACTCTTATCAGCTGTTTCTACTGAACTGCACATAGCAAACTCTTCAGAACTTTTTCCAGAGGCAAGTTATTGTCAGCAAATTCAGAGTTTAAAGGTACTAGTATTTTATTTCTCTCTCAACAAAAACAGTCACAGGATTTATTTTTCATAGTTCATAGTCACCTATTATTTTATTGTACATTCACACCCTTCATCTCTGTAGTCCTTCTCAAGTATGTAATTAGGAAAGATAATCAAATCAAACCTGAGCCACCTCTGTTGCAGGTGTAGTGGACACTGGTGGGAGTCAAAAGCACACAAGTCTTACATGCAGCCAAATATAAATTGAGGACCCCTATCCTGAATTTAACTGTAGTGCAACAAAATTATATTCATTTTAAAGTGAGATGGAAAATTCAGGGTCTTTTGCTTTGTCTAAACAAACATCTTAGTCACTGTGAAAAAATAATTAGGGGCTGGCTAATTCCAGTAAGTTATCAACTGCTCTATTGGCTTCATTGGCATTATAACTAATTTAATTATCTGTTGAGCTAGCTCCAATTGTTTTTTTAGCTCCAGCTGTTTTTTTTTTACAGCTCCACTGTTTTTTTCCTCCTATTTCAAGAGAAGCATATAGCTTTTACTGGTGTAGTTCCTGGACTGAACATGTGAGATCGCTTTTCAAACTTCTTGTTCTTAATTCTGTATAACATAATTGCAGACAATTTAAATAGACTTAGTAGACTTGAGTCAATATTAACTATTGCTGCACAGAAATGTCATGTTTGCAGGTTTTTTTTTGTTTGTTTGTTTGTTTTCCTGACTGGCAGCAGGCTGGCACACTTGGATGTATGTACAAGTGCACTGAATTTTTTCTTCACTTTCCTTTGAAATCAAAATTGTGAAATGACAATTGTTAAATTGACCTTTTATATTTTTAAAAGTTAAAATATGGACACTATGCAAGTTAGCATTTTACAGTTTGTAAATATATTTTATTTTGAAAAAAAAAAAAAAATGTGTTGTATGTTGTAGAGACCCAGAGGTTATCTTTTAGTCTAACTTTACTCGTTGTTGCTCCTCAGACTAATTTTCTATTTTGAATACACTAATGTATGGAAGAGTTTTCTAAAAACTTTAGAACTGGTTTATGCACGAAATGATAATGTTTAAAAGTTATGGGAAAAAAAAAAAAAGTTACAATGAAGCTAAATGGTATACCCAGTCTTCTTTGTTTAAAAAATATTTGAATATGAATTTTACAGCAAATCCAGAGAGTTACTAAATAGCCATTATTTCCTTGGAATGTAGTATTTCAATGTATAAAATAATGGTAAATTATTGTACTGTAAGATAGATGTGCTGTAAGGTTCTATCAGCACATTAAAAATATACTAACAGCTCTTGGTGTTTGATACCATATTTCATCATCATTGCAAAGACTGATGATTTTGCTTCAAAGGAGATTTCCATGTGGATAAGATAGGGAAGGGTTTGTCCTCCACATTTGTTTGAATAGGAGGAAGGGACTATGTATTTACCCTATTAAATGCTTTGTAGAGAAACAGTTCATATTCAATCACATTCAACATCAATAATGTTCATAATGCCAAGTTATATCTTAGAATAAATGTAATTACTTACAATTAATGTCAGTTCATAAAAGTACTATCTATGGTCCAACAGTAACCAAAAAAGATATGCAGCAAAAAGAAAAGATAAATACAAAAAAAAAAAAAAAAGAAAGAAAAAGGATTCATATATATATAAACATGTGGATATGTATTTCTGTAGATAATATAAATAGTATTAAATAGAGAAATATGTATTAATTTAAAGGAGATTAAGGGAGATGGCGGGATTTTTTTATTTTATTTTTTTTTCCCTCAGTATTTTTGACTGCATTGCAATTAGAAGATCAGGAGCTAAAGTTTCTGTAAAAATGATTTTTTTTTTTTTTAATGTACAAAAAAAGGACATGGGGGTTGGGGGGTAGGTAGGCAGTTACCTTGAGCTGTCACACACTTGTAATACACTATTCAAAAATGACCGAACTTCCTATGTATCCAAGTAAAAAGAATGGATTGAGTTTAGCCCACAAACCCTCAAATGGACAGAATGTGGCTTGAATTCATCAGAGTTTTCAGATACAGAATCTATGCAATGGGACACTGGATCATCCACTATTGTGAAAGCAAGCATTGAATAAATCCATGAAATGCACATATAAAGATGAAAGTCCTCACTATGGTTTGGTATCGAGTACTGTCCAGTGTTTTGATATTTTGATGTATCTTATCACATTACCAACTCAGTGTCTGTCTTGTACCTATGCAAACAAAGTTCAGAAGTGACTTTGTCATTGCTTAGATTGTTACATTCTTGTTTCTCTTCCTGTTCATGATAACTCCTCATCTACTTATCCACTTTTCTTTATAAGTCATTCTTGCAGGATTCACCTTTAATCAGAAAACAATCAAAGTATTTCAGCTCTCCACGTAAATGCTGTCCATCACCTGGCTTTATGGAGAACCCCACAAAGGAAAAAGTCCTTATCCAGAAGGAGAATGAATAGAGACTTGGGCAGAAACTATTCTATTCTTTATCACTTCAACAAAATCATTTCTCAGCCATGCCTGGAGTGGTGCTTGCGTACAAAGATTATGGATCTGCAGTTTTTTTTCCAGATAGCAGTTTGATACAAGTCAATTGCATGTCAGCAAAGTATGTTGGAAGTAAAAGTTACTGAAAAACCATGAATGAGACTCAGACATGCTTTCTGGTATACAAGTCTTAAAACAGTTTGACCAAGAAAAATGAAGGAATCCAAAGAAATCAAAACCTCCCATACAATTTTAAGGGAACAAATAAAATCAAACACAGATGAGGAAAACAAAAAACAAAACAAAAACCGCGAATCCCATGTATTTACAGTCGTTTTATGAAAGAAAGTAGGCCAACATTGCAGAACTTCTTAAAACATAGAAATGGGCATTTCAACTAAATCCCTTTGCAATGCACTTGAATTTTTATTAGGTCAAAGATGTCAATAGTTCATGAAAACATGGTCTGACATCAGTTATGACTGGAATATTTTTAATTTTATAAAACTGATCTTTAATGGTTTTAAGGTACTAAATCCTTTACATGCCTTAAGGAGCAAAAACGCCTTCTTTGGGCAATGCGCAATTACCTATTCAAGTATTATTGCAAAGGTTGTTTTGCGTTTCTTTTTTTTTTTTTTCCTCCCACTAACATCTGCTTCATTTATAATAATAGCTGATAGAAATATACTATTATCTAATTTAAAATTAAATAAAATTAGCAACCTGAAACTCTTTACTGGAATATTTATGTCTACTCTTCATGTACATTAAAAAAAAAAAAAGCTATATTATTGTACTGAATGACAGCTTTGCTTTGGTGAAAATAAGGAAATAGTTACTGTTAGAAGTTGACCTTTCTAAAGGCTGTGAAATCTGTGTGTTTATTTAACCTACCTGGAAACAAGGTGTTCCCAATAGAGATGTGGGGGATGGTTAGAAGATTTAAAATTTGGTTCTCTGATAAGTCAGAGGTTCTACTTCCATGTAAAACAAAGTATAATAAGAGATAACAATGAAACTAATACTATGCCATTTACTTTCTGCTCTTCCTGAATATGAAGTGATCTGACTTGACTACTATTTAAGTCAATGAAGAACATTTATGATCTCATTGGGGAAATTATATTGGAGTCTTTAAGTTCCTTATACTAGTCTGTAGGAAGGATTTGATTGTGATGATGTGACAGACTGGAAATAACCAGATATAGAATAGTTATTTATCCAAAGAGGTGAATTCTTGAATTCTACTGCAAACTTTTTTTTTCTTTTTTTTTTTTTTTTCTTTAATAGGCAGAAATATGAATGAAGGACAAGATCCTCTGTGGTCAGTAAATATAAATATTGTATATTCTCAACTTCTAAGAATTCATACATTCTTTATAGGCTAAAAGTTGACATATTCCCCTCTCCCCTAACCATGTTTTAGATGAGTAAAAGCTTTCATTTCCTTTCTTATTCAGTCTTCACGTAAAAAACATCATTAATTGTTTGCTATGGAAATGTGCATGGAACTCTATTCAAAGGGAAAAATAAATTTTATTTGTAAGCTTTATCAGTTTTAAATTTTATCCAAATACATGTTACTTTGAAAAACTCTCCTTTTATCATGTTTTCTTACAAAATCTAAATTAATCTACTTGAATGGAGGACTTTTAAACATTTATTGGAAAAACAAATGCTTTTAAAGTGTTACTAAGTTACTCCAAATCAGCTTCACCGTGCTAAAGCTGGATAAGTATTAATAAGGAGTAGTTTTGGTCTTGTGAACATACGCGAAACTCAGAGTGCAGACTCTTAATAACCTACTGATGTACTGTGATGGCAGCATGTAGTAGGGGAACCAGGTGCAGGATTTTTCTTTTGTCAAATAATATAATTCAAAATATTTAAAATAAAACATTATTACAACAGTAAAGAAAGAAAAACACAAAATATTAAAACAAACAATCTAACCATTAAATCTCTTCTCAATACAAGTGGAAACTTGTGAGCAGAGTTGTCTGTGATGGGCACATGGTGACTTCCATGAATGAAAAATTCTACTAATGGAAGCCAAAGCTCAAAACATGGACTGAGGACAATAAATGACTTTGTATTTTTATCTTTAAAATGCAGACCTAGCATGGAGAATTTAGAATTATCTGAACATTTACTTGAATGTTTTCTGAACCTTTCTTCATTTTCTTATGTTTTTATGCAGGCTTTGCTTTAAGGGGTAAAGTGCTGAATAAAATTCACAGGTGAAGCAAGACCATAACAACACTAAATATGATCTCCATAAAATAGTTCAAAACATTCAATAGTGCAACAAGCATAGAATTCCTCTTTTCAAATGATTACTTCTCAATATAAGAAATCTAGAAGCACATAATCTGTCTAGCCTTGTATTTGAAATCATTTGACATTTACATTTCAAGTATAGTTACTGTATCTCTTAAATAAAATCTGTGTCCAATTAGGTGGGCAGAGCCTTGCTGATAGTCAGCGTGCATGTGTCTGACAGCTGGAGTCAGGCTTGATGCTTTTAGTACTAACTAGATTATCTTCAGGTACATCTTTACATCAGTATGAAAATGTAGGAAGTTTTGCCCTTGCTACTCTAAGGACTTTATTCTGATCTTCTAGCACCATGAAAGTGAAATAACTATGCAGAAGCAAACTGAACAAGACCAAAGTGAAAGGAATTAACTGAGTCTTAGAGGTGCCATATTTAAGAAGCTGCTTTAAATGCCAGTTTTTTTAAGCCTATATAATAGCTTAGTTGTAATAGCACTATACTGCTTAAATCTAATATGGAGCAACATATTACAAAAAATTACCTAAATCCATTTATCATAGAGAATGCCTAAAAAGACCAGCTAAAGAAAAGCAGTGTCCACTACTTCCAGAAATTACATGAATTAAGGCAAATGCATTCTTAAAAGCTTTACTCAGAAATGCCTGCTATTATAGTACATTTTTTTAAAGAATTGAAAAAAAAGAAAACAAACAAAAACACACACACACACACAAAAAAAAAAAAAACACACACACACACACACAAAACAACAACAACAACAACAACAACAAAACACCTCCCTCCCTCCATGTACCCTATGAAAGCAACACAAGGAAATTTTAACAGTGAATAAAGGCCCAAAACCTCCCTCGTAGGGGAACTTAGAAGCCAGAAAGAGCACAGATGTGTTTAGGAAGCTCTGTATACAGAGTACCTATTAATATACTATTAATATATGTCTATTCTGCAAGCATACAAGTATTCTGTTGCAGAAAATGACTTTCTACATCTGAGATCTGTTCATTAACAGCTCTTTATGGAGCAGTCACAGGAGTATTACTGAGTGCTTGAAATAAATTAAAACCACTGGATAAATGTCCTCTATTCGGGACCAGTAAGCACCAAAGTGAGTTTGAAAGCTAAGTCAGTTTAAAACTCTTAATTCCAGTTGTACTAGAAGTAAAGATTCACAGGACACCAACATTATATGTCTATCATAAGACTGGAAAGTAATTTGTTCACTTACAAGGTATCACTACATTAGGGGCCGATCAAGGAGTCATGACTTTTATAAATGAGCACCTTAATGTTCTGAAATCAACAAGAAAATATTCAGGTCAGTGATGTGCAACTGTAACACTTTTTCTCTCTAGGAGTTCCATTTAAAGGTGCAGCAATCTCAAAACATCTCCCATGACACCCTAACATGGAAAAGAAAAAAAAAATGACATCAAATTGCAATGGAAAGCTGTTTTGATTTTAGTACTAAGAGGAGAAGGCAAAACAGGATTTTGTTACTTACATATTTCTACATGAGAGAGTTTGGCCATCAAGATTATTCAAATTCATGTCATTTGTAATGGTCTCTGAGAAAGCAATCTGCTAGTAACAGACAAATTGAGACAAATTCAATAACTGAGACCATCTCCTTTTTGGCCTTGCTGCTCACATGGCTTTGAAGGCTGAAGAGATAATAAAGATGATGGCATGGTAACAGGGAAAGTCTGGACCTAGTGATTTTGCTGTGGTACTGAAGGACAGTGGGTCTTCTAGGTCCTCCGCATCACTTGAACTGCAAAAAAATTGGACTTGAGTACGATCTGAATACTTGCTACTAAACGTACTTTAGTTGGCATAGAATGTTTCATGACAACAAAAACATCACATGAAAATAGCATCAATTACATTTTAATATGGAGAGTCCCTGATATTTAGGAGTCTCTCTGGTCCTTTCCAACTTGATGTCATATATTGACAAAACCCACAAATCCAGTTAAATAGAGAGTATTCAAGTCAGCACAACTCTGCTTTACATGGTTTAATAAATAAACACACACACTAGTGATGCTTCAGAAACTGTTAGGAAACTGTTTTCCTCAGTCAGTTTTCATATTTTTCTGCTTATGTTTCTAGATACTTAAATAAAAATCTGATATATTAAGGTCAACACATAGTAACCAGTAGTGACACCAAACTACATCATCCCTGCTTAATAATAATATTACACACATATTTATGTATATATGTATTATAAAATATAATAATAAAAATTATTACAAATGTATTAATACAGATGTTTTCCATGCATGAAATGTGAATTCTTCAATCTCAGAGGAATGCCAAGTATGGTTGTTATTTCTGCGAAGTGCAGCATGTCCCATGCTAAGAAAGGCTCAGTTTACATCTGGATGAAGGGACCCCACAAAGGCTCCTGGATAGGTTCTCCAGTAGAAGGATGAGGAGGCATGACATTTTGCTCTGATTAGACTCAGAGAAAAAGTGATTCTTTCACTAGGAAGTTTAAAAAATCATCCTGCCTTCCTTTCCTGGGAGATTTTAATCAATATAGATTAAACCAGAACATTCATGTAAGTTATTTGGTGATTTTATTAAAACCAAAAAATTAGTCTTTGAAATCTCCTTAATTTTAATCATTTTGATTAAAGTGGTTTAGGTTTGGGTCTAAATGCACCCCCACTCCCACCACACCTTCCCTAAAGAAAGCAGATGGTTTTCCATGTGTAAAAAAAAATCTCCAGTGGACAAACATTTTGTTTGGTGAAGAGACCAATTTTCCACTGAAAAACAGTATCAACAGAAATTAATCAGAATTTTAACTATAACGTAGTCCAGACCGAAGAGGGGTGGGAAGTAAAAGACAAGACACTCAAGGAAGTTGCTTCATTCATAAAAATCACATAAAGATCAGTTAGTTAAGACATACACCTGTCCAGAACACTATCTCTGGGAGGGGACAGCATTTAATATCAAGAATTTTAGAGGGTAGGAACTCTTACTTTGAGAGTAGACATTTTCACTCTCACTTTTGAGAACGCAATGGTTCCTGCTCTAAGTGTGAAGAAGATGAAACAAAGAAAACCGAGTGTGCTCTTAGGACTGGGAGGGAGGACACTGTCCCCACAACCGCCCACATGGTGCCATACTCTGCACATGCAGCCAGAACCTCCCTGATACCCTGCCTGTGTTTTGGCTGTGGCTGAGAGGTGCTGACACAGCACAAAGGCCGCCCTAGCATCAAGGCTGCTGGTCCACCAGTTCAACCCGCCCACCCAGTGGCCAGGAGGCTAGGGGTGAGCAAGAGATGCAGAGGGGACACAGCCAGGATGGCTGACCTGAGCTGACCAAAGGGACATCCCATACTGTGGGACATCATGTGCAGCAATAAAAGCCCGGGCAAAAACAAAGTGGGGGAGTGGGGGTGAGGCTCTCATTAGGAAAGTGTGGATTTTCTTGAGAAACTGCTGTGCACAATGCTACCATTGCTACTTCAAAGGAAACAGCTGAACATCACTTGTTGAGGAGAAGTAGAGATTTTTTTTTTTTTTTTCAATGTGCTTCTGCACAGCTTTTTTTCTTTCTCTTTGATTAAACTGCTTACCTCAACCCATGACCTTTTATTCTTTCCGCCACCCCTCGGGTAATTTCTGCCCCTGTCCCCTCCTGAGGAGGGGCAAGGAGAGAGCAGTGTGGTGGTGCTTCACTGCCCATCAGCTCTTAGACCACCTCAAGAGCCCCCTGTAACAGAACGGTGCACCAACTCTAATACAAAAATGCACATAGCTCTGGAAGTAGAGCACACAGGTACGTGGTGGCAGCTGTCCCAGATACTGCCCGAGATATGGATACATACAACCAGAGACTTACCAAGCGACTTTTGAGAAAGGGCACAAACTGAGTGAACAAAGTAGCATGAACCTGTCAGCAATGTAATCTGGTCGATCTAAGGATAAAAGCAAGAGGTGCAGATACTCACATACAGTGAATTAATGTAAGTATTATGACAGATTTCCGGAGAATGCTTACAGCCTGACTTATACAGCTAAAGATCTGATTCAGACATTGCCTGGAGCAGGGTGAATACTCTGTTATGGATGACAAGCTGCTGCTGGTGAGGACAAGAGGGACGTGCAGCTGTGGCTCTGTCACAACTGTGACAGAAAGCAACCGTGACTACTTCAGTCATCAAATTATCTTGCTCCAAGTTTGCTGAAAAGCTTCCTCTTGCTTAGAAGGTGTCCAGGGACACCCAGTCCTGTGAAAACAACCGTTTCACAAGTTCTTTGGTTGCTCACTATCACAACAGATTTTTTTTTTCTTGTTCATTACATTAAAAACGTAAGAGCAGCAGATAGCTTTTAATGTGTTGAGTTATGATGCATACGTATTCCTGTGGGTTTATGATAAGACTGTAGCCATCACCTGCCATCATCTACTCAAGCCTGTGGCAGTCAATCTTCGAGCATTTCTCATCTCTATAAAATGTGGTTTCCAGAATCTCATTCTCATCATTTCAAACTGCACTCACAGAATTTTCTTCCAAAATATCAAGGCTATTTTCTTTCATAACTCCCAAAACCTGAACTTGCTCTATACAATTACTTCATCTTTTTCCTTTTCCACATTAAAGAAATCTTTCTACACATGGCTGAATAATACAAATCATTACTTTATAACATTTTTGTCAACTGCTGAATATATTACTCAGGAACAAGCTTTTGTTACTGCTGAACCAGCTCTAGAAATAGTGAAATAACATGCACCAAGTAGTTTTACCATGGCTTTTAGTTTTATAAAATGAAATAGCTTGGGAATGCATTATTTTTTTTTTCCCCATACAATAGACTGTGCTCATTTCAGAGCCAGCATATTCTTGTTATGAAGCACTTTCATAAATGCATTACCATGAGGAGGCTTTAAGACCAGCATACATCTCCTGATGGCTATTCTAAAAGTAGAAAGTATTCCAGAGTACGATGCCATCCACATAGTTAAGGGCAGGCAAATGATCACCCTATGCCTAAAACCCACAGTCCTTTTGGGCACACAGTCAAACCATTACTTTGCTGTAAGATTTACAGACATATGCTTTGTAAAAGCACAATGGTACCAAAATAAGCTAAGTCAACAATTACTTTTAGATCTTAAACAGCTCTTATCTTACTGTTAATTTAATATCCACTTGTATCCAAGACTATTAATTTGGTTTACTAGTACATATTTATCATATGAACAGTGTTTTATGTCCAGCTTAGAATGCGCAGTTTTGGAGAGGACTATTTACCACTGTAGTATTATTTAACTGCAGGACTGTTTTCCCTTGAGGAGAGATGAGTTCTTAACTAACTTTTTATGGCACATACTCCGTGGGAAAAAAAAAAAAAAAAAAAAAAGAATTACCATCATTTATTTGAGTTCTATCATTATCTTACAGATGTTAAAACACACATGATCTGATACTAGAAACTACTTTATGGAACCTAGGTACCAAGGAAGAACTTTTCTCCATTAGCACCATACATCCTCAGTTTTCAATCTGTATCAGTCTTTACTACTAATTTCACCATCTCATAGCAAGCTCTAAAAGGGAGACAAACAACTCAAGAGGGTAAGTGGTAAAGACATGCCAAGTTTCTATGTAACAGGAAGATACCATTCACGAAACCCAAGATTCTAAATCAGTGTCAATCTAACACATTCACAGAAAAGAATTGTCTCTGAAAGTCATTTTGTAATCGGCTCCAAATGCAGACATTCCCAGTAAATCCATATTGATTCCCTGTTACATAATCACGTACATGCCTCAGATGATGTGGCAGTTGTCACTTTGTTCTACGGTACAGTACAGATCCTCAGAGGTACTTTTCCACAATAGTTTCCTTCAAGGGCTTGTTTCTACCTTTTCATTTCTAAATGCTTTGATTAAAATACTGTTGAGGTTCCTGTAATATATAGATCTTTTATTTACCTTTGAGACACCCTTGGGTTAATCTGTTGTTTCAGCATATCCCAGTTAAGCACCCATAATGCATGGTTTATTGACTAAAACACCAGTGGCTTGCTGGGACCAGGCAGTCTTTCAGATCAGTAAGAGCTGGTGCACTTAAGTAATAAAATGACGCTAGAGTTGTTTTCTGTACTGCGTGTGCCAGCTGAATACACAGGCTAATTAACCTCATGACAGAGTAATTGTGCAGAAAATGTAGTATGTAAAGGAGATGTTTCCAGTCAAAAAAGTTACACAAGCAAGTATGTTGAGAAACCTCTAAAACACCTCATTGTGCTACAGCTGGATTAACAGTTGTAATTAAACTCTCCGTACAGTATTCATGTAATGACATATAAAAAGTGTTGACTAATCTGAGCTGAACAGATCAAGGAGAGCCAAGAGAAAAAGAATATCTGAGTACAAAGAGCAAAGATGTAAATTATAGTTTACTGTAAAAAAAATGGTTATAGAACAACCAGAAACATTTGTAAATTTTAAATACACCAAGCCTCACTACTGTGATTACACGTTATATAATGCAGGATTCAGAAGTGCATTTAAGCGTGCCATGAAGCACTGATGAGTCTGAAACTCAGCACTAGGGCTGCCCTCCCATTTTCAGTTTTGCTGAGGTCCTAGTCAGCCATCAGATTAGACTGAGATAACTTGGGTCCAAAAATAAAAAATAAAATCCATAAGTTTACTCAGTCTATTCATGACCAGCATTTCCTTACTAGAAATATTTAGGGGAATTTCAAGATGGAATTAGCATTTTCTCTTTCTAAAAACAAAATTGTTTACTTCAGAAAAGACTTGGATGACTTAGCATCTGCAAGTGTCACTGAGTGGAAGGTCCAAGGAAACGTTATATTAAACACATCTATTTTGGTCTATTTGGCATTCATTTAGCACATTTCTTAACCAAACTGCTTGATACTTCACGATATAATAATCATTTTATAGAAAGCACTTATATCTACACTTTATCAGTGCTTTTTGAGTTGAACTTGTTATTGTAGTTATATTATTAGCACCATTCCATATCAACTCCATACTTCATTACTATCCAAAAACAGTTATAGCAAATAACCCTGAATTTCTAATTTAATAAAAATATCAGGTGTTGTTTTTACTTCCTAAACTGAATTAAATTGATATTATCTTTCTGGTGATGGGATGCTTTCTCGATATAAGCATATTTGTAGTTAATTCTCTTGGACTGGAAAACTTGTTGGACACATTTTTCCAGCTTCTGTTTGGGTACACTTAAATGGCCCCACAATGCTGGCAAATTAGAAAATTAACTTCTGCTACCACCATCTTCTTCTTCTACATTTTCAAGCAGAAACTAAACATGGCACATTTTATTCAAAATGGGACATAAGGGGAATGAAAATACAGCATTTCCATCTTGTTTCCTGGCATCTTACTTCTGTATAACCATGGGGAACAGGGGGACACAGGAAGCAGGTGTCATCATACACAACAAGGAAAAAAAGAAGAGGCTAAGTACAAAAAACAACTGTCAAAGCCTTGAGGATCACTAGTACTGCAGAACAGATTCTTATTTTACTGTTTCATGTAATGTTTCTGAAGAGTAATTTTCCTTTCCATTGTAGGAATGGAGCAGGCAATGAGCTATGATAATCATAAACTAACAGTGGAGACCCCCTTGGCAGTATCACTCAAACTGCTTTGCTATTTTGAAGGAGAGAAGGAAAGTTTGGTACAAAACACACTTTTTCTAAGCAAAACAGATTGGATTCAAATTTTCCAATCTGAACAAAACTTATATGGAAAATAATTCTCAAGAAGTTCTTAAGCAAACTAAGCAATTCAGGTTACTAAACTTTTCACTGAATTTTGTAAGAGAAAAGTGTTCCTGCTTTAGGCTTCTCATTACTTCCTTGACAGATCTGCAAAATTTGCAGTTGACTGCTAGAAGCTAAAAGCTGGTACTAAAGTTCTCTTTTAATTAAGAGAAAACAATGCTCACAGAGCTCAGGGGGGTTCACTCATTTTGCTAAATTTAAAAATTGTCAGAGGTGCTTGTTAACATGAGTAGATAATTATGGAAACTCATACATAAACATACCTTTCAGAAAAATTCTCGCTTTGTGACCTTACTAAAATGATTTTAGGTACTGCTCTTGCTAGTAAAGAGGTGCAAAGACTGAGGGTTAGGTGAGCATCTGTTAATTCCATTAAGCAGTTCTGTGATTTAACAACCACATTTTTCAAGGATCAGAAGCAGCAAATTTATTTTGTATATTCATCAGTAATTTTTTAAGTAACATAGACAACTTCCACCATGTCCTTAAAACAGGAGATTTTCCAATCACTTCAGCAATGACAAGTCCCATTCTTTCATTTCCAGAGCATGAGAACTCTTTAGTGACTCTGAGCAAGCTGGCCATATAGTTCACCATGTTGTCTTCAATGGCACAGGAGACAATTGTGAAAGTTTTCTAATGTAAGTTCTGTGCCATTCATTTATTTTGAAGTAACTATAATCTCTTGTAATCAGCTCAATCTTTCAGTGTCTTCCTCCACCCAACATAACTTTTGTTACATCTTTCTTAAAATGAGGTTATCAGAACAAAATATGATGTTCCATGCAAGATTAGCGAGGTACTAAACATAATAGTAATTTGAATATATTATACTGATAGGTATCACTGGATGATGCAGTTAAATGTAGTGTTACTAGTTCATTTTCAATTGTGAATAATTTGTTTACAAGCATATTTTGCATTCCAGATTATGTTGGTCAATTGTTTTAAAAGAAAAGGGAAAATCTGATTTGGTCTAAATCTTTTCTTAGTCTTGGAATGGATTTCCACCCCCCTCACTGTCCCCTCTTTCAACCCCCAGCCCCCAAACCTAATATTTGTACAAGACCTATCAATTAAGGACAAAAAGAAAGATAGCTATGCCTTCCTTGTGTTGATGAACATCTGTTCAAAACAGTTGTAAGGAAATTCATGTTTCTTGTTTAATTTGCTGGGTGGGCTCAACATCACTGATTTTTCTCCCTACAGGAATACTGTAACTTCTGATATTCAAATAGGTTTTAATTGTTCACACTCAGTTCAACATATTGAAAGTCTGAGGTTTCTTTCCAGCCATTAGCACACCTATAACTGCTAGGAATGAATACAGACAATGCCCTCTGTAAAAATGACGTTATGTATATAAACCATATGTAGGGATGAAAAATAGTATCCTTTTTAGAAACAAGAGGTTTTGTTATATAAAAAATTTGAAAGATTTAGTTCCAAAGTGCCTGACACTTTTTTTCTAACATACATATTATAAAATGCTTAAAATTTGAACAATCATTTTAAAGTATTAAATTTCTATCTTTTTGTCCTTTGTTACAACAGTAATTCTTTTTAGTAGAAGATTTTTCAGAAGACTTTTCAAAGATAAACTACTACATTTTACATCATTACTATGAGGTGAACACAGGGTGTTTTTTTCTTTTTTAATCAGGTAAGAAAATAAGTACAGAAGGGTTAGCTGTTCAATATGACATTCAGCGTGAATGCACTGAAAAATTCTAAATCTCATCTATTTTATTTAAGGTTTTATATGCCAGCTGGGCTGTACATCAAACATTCAAAATTAGAGACTGCTTTAAAGACCTCAATGCAACTTTCCAAGGTCAGATGAATCAAGACAGAACAAAAGTCAGCACTTACAGGTTTCCTCCTCTGTGGCATGTTTCATAATTACCAATAAAGCAACAATATCTAAGCAACAATATCTATACAATGAGCTCTAAGTGCTGTACAGTTTCAAAATAATACATTTTGCAAAGGGGTAAAATCCACCTGCTCTTTTCTTAGCTGGAATTTGCCAACCTACTTTTGCACATTCAGCAAAACCTAAATTCCTATTTTAAAGAGAAATAGGATAGCACTCACTACCTAGGTGGATTTGCTCAAACATTCAAAGCAGTTTAAAGAGCTAATACACAGTTTTCAACCTCAAATCAGATAGAAGTATATCAATCCAGACCCTATTCTTCTTTACCAAAGGAAACCAGTAGGATGTGGGACATTATAAAACATGCACTAAAGCAAAATTTCGGGTATTTACATTTATTTCCTGGTGTTGTCAGAACTCTTACAGATGACCTTGGGAAGTTCATGATCTATCTGGAATTTACATTTTGGGATTAAATATGGTAATGATTTCTGTCCTTTCTATGCAAATTATAAACACTAAACTCCCCAAATCAGGGTCTGCCTTATTACTTTCTTATTGCAGTGAAATTCCCAAATTAAGTAACAAAATTATCATCGCTCTCTGAGTTTCCACAATATATAAACACACTAAGAATAACCTGAGTCTTCCAAATCTTGCAAGTCAATGTCAGCAGACATTCTCTCTAGTTAAAGAGAATGTCAGGAGCCTCTTCATCCCACTTACTCTGCAATTGGTGAACATTCATCCACCTCACTGTGGGTAGAAACACCTCTCACTTTCAGAAGATATGGTATTTTTATGCACACACTTATATGCAGCTGTTATTAAGAATGCAGTCACATCATTTTTTATTCTAATAGTGGGAGTACATAATCAGTTCAAGTGCTGTGCTAGTAAAGAGAATTCAAGATAAATTATAAGTCATAGATAATTACTATTAATAGAAAATTTGCCTCAAGGGGAATGGAGTTATTAGACAAACATCACTGCAGTGCTTAGCAGTTCAGGATTAGATAAAAGAAAGAAGGAGTTGCTTTGGGATTCCTCCACCCTGTAGTATCTGGTGAAGGAATTTCTTTTTTTTTTTTTTTTTTTTTTTTTTTTAGCATCCTGCCTGTTCTTAGCCATGGTATATCATAAATGAAGGTGTCACTTTAGAAAATACATGAGAAACTATAGGATGGTACCACTGCAAAACAATGAGACATTTGGTGTTGTTGCAGGAGACATAATAGCTCTTCAGCCAAAAAAAGGCTCACTCTTACACCTGCACACCTTTCTGCCTCAACTAACTGGCCTTGGTCGAACCTCCTTGACAGGTTACTATCAAAAGTAGGAATTAGTTATCACAAGCAAGTTTGTGTGTACACAAACTGGTTGCTTTAGACTTCAGTTTGCAGAGAACTGATATAATTTGCTTGCTGTGTTAAGTTTTATGCACTGTACAGGAAGAAATCTCTCCAAGCCTGCCCTCCTCCCTCTCAGCCCTATTTCTGTTGAGCAATTGGCTGGCATTCTGCCTGATGGTAGATGTGTTCCCTTTCTTATAGTATTAAAAAAATAATTGAGAAATATCCCATTTGTCACCCCGATAACCTATCCAGAGAGGTGTGCTGTCTTCCTGGAGTGCGTCAGAGATGTTAGGAAGGCTCTGCCACAGCTCATTAAACTGGAGGACTACTATCCTCTTATAGTCATTCAGGCTGGGTCCCAGGAAACTGTGACAAGAAAAATGAGGAATATTAAAAAGGGCTTTGCATCCCTGGGAAGGTTGTTGAAGGGATCAGGGATGCAGGTAGTGTTCTCCTCTGTCCCACTGGGTGACCGGGACCCAGAAAGAAGGAGGAGAATGGGACAGGTGAATGACTGGCTGAGAAGGTGGTGTCTGGACCAAGGGTTTGGGTATTTTGGTCTTGGGCAGTCCTTTGAGAGGCCAGGTATGTGGGCAGCTGACCAACGCCAACTCAGCAAATGGGGCACAAGTGTGTTGGGGAGCAAGCTCTCCGGGCTGATTACCAGGGCTTTAAACTAGATTTGACGGTGGAAGGGAGGGAAGCTAAAAGTGACAGAGAAGGGCTGGGAGAAGTTGTCACTGCTGACACTTTTGAAGATAGTAGGGAAAAACCTCTGAGTTGTCCCATAGGATTGTCCCAGGGCTCCTCAGAGAAGGTAATGATCCCGATACCCCATCCGGAATCTTCTTCTTTCATCCCTCCAGGGGTAACTGCACCTGCTGCTTCCCTACAGTGCCTGTATACCAATGCGCGGAGCATGGGAAATTGATGAGCTTGAGATCTGTGTATGGTCACAGGGCCACAATCTCGTTGTGATCACAGAGACATGGTGGGACACCTCGCATGACTGGAACACTGTCATGGAGGGCTATGTCCTTTTTAGAAAAGACAGGCTGGGGAAGCGAGGGGGTGGGGATGCCCTTTATGTGAGGGAGAAATTAGAGTGTACCCAGCTTCACCTGCGGGAGGGTGAAGGACAAGTGGAGAGCTTGTGGGTGAGAATTAAGGGGTGGGCTGGTATGGGGGATGCTGTTGTGGGGGCGTACTACAAGTCACCAGATCAGGAGGAAGAGGTCGATGAGGCCTTCTACAAGCAGCTGGTAGTAGCCTCACGATCCTGGGCAGTGGTTATCATGGGGGACTTCAATTATCCAGACATCTGTTGGGTAAGCAACTCGGCCAGGCACGCGCAGTCCAAATGGTTCCTACAATGCGCTGAAGACAATTTTCTGATGCAGGTGGTGGAGGAGCCGATGAGGTGGGGGGTGCTTCTAGACCTTGTCCTTACCAACAGGAATGGGTTTGTTAGGGATGTGAAGTTTGGGGGCAGCTTGGGATGCAGTGACCATGAGATGGTGGAGTTCAAGATGGAACTTGGTGGAAGCAGTAAGGCAAAAAGCAGGATTACTACCCTGGACTTTCGGAAAGCCAACTTTGGCCTCTTCGGGGACCTGCTTGGGGGTATCTCATGGGCTAGGTTGCTAGAAGGTAAGGGTGCTTGTGAGAACTGGGCAACACTGAAACAGCACTTCTTCCAAGCTCAGGATCAGTGCATCCCTAAGAGCAGGAAACTGGGGAAGGGGGGAAGGAAACCTGCATGGATGAGCAAGGAGCTCATCAACAAGATCAAAATGAAGAGGAAGGTCTATGAAAGGTAGAAAAAGGGCCTGTCCTCTTCGGAGGTGTTGTCAGGGCCTGTAGGGTTGCGACTAGTAAGGCTAAAGCCCACCTAGAGATGAGGCTTGCAAAAGAGATAAGGGATAATAAAAAGTTTTTTTTTTGTTTTTTTTTTTTTTTTTTTTTAATTTTGTAAAGAGTAAAAGGAAGGCTAGGGATAATGTGGGTCACTTGCTGAACGAGGGGGGTGTCCTATTAAGGAGAGATGCCAAGAAGGCGGAGATACTGAATGCTTTCTTTGCTTCAGTCTTTGCTTCAAGGACTCCCCCCCCAGTTCTCCTCAAGAGCGAGGAGAAAGGGTCTGGGAAATGGAGGGCTCCCCCAGGTTGATGAGGGAGTAGTTCGGGAGCATCTGAGTGGACTCAATGCACACAAATCCATGGGCCCTGACAGGATGCATCCACGTGTGCTAAGGGATTTGGCAGAGGTGATCACCAAACCGCTCTCTATCTTCTTTGAAAGGTCCTGGAGAACAGAAGAGGTGCCTGAAGACTGGAGGATAGCCAGTGTCACTCCAGTCTTCAAGAAGGGCAAGAAGGAGGATCCGGGAAACTACAGGCCAGTCAGTCTCACCTCTGTCCCTGGAAAGATGTTGGAACAGCTTGTTCTGGATGCCATCTCCAAGCAATTGGAAGAGAAGAATGTTATGAGTAGTCAGCATGGATTCACCAAGGGGAAGTCATGCTCGACCAACCTCATTGCCTTCTATGATGGCATCACCAGTGGGTAGATGGGGGGAGAGCAGTGGATGTCATCTACCTTGACTTTAGCAAGGCTTTTCATACTGTCTACCATGACATCCTGCTAGCAAAGCTGAGAAAGTGTGGGATAGAGGAGTGGACAGTAAGGTGGGTTGAGAACTGGCTGATTGGCCGAGCTGAGAGGGTGGTGATCGGCAGCATAGAGTCCAGCTGGAGACCTGTGACTAGCGGTGTTCCCCAGGGGTCGGTGCTGGGTCTGGTCTTGCTCAACATCTTCATCGAAGACCTTGATGAGGGAATAGTGTCTGCCCTCAACAAGTACTCCAATGACACAAAGCTGGGAGGAGTGGCTGACATGCCAGAAGGCTGTGCTGCCATTCAGCGAGACCTGGACCGGCTGGAGAGATGGGCAGGAAGAAAGCAAATGAGGTTTAGCAAGAGCAAATGTAGAGTCCTGCACCTGGGAAGGAACAACTGCATGTATCGGTACAGGCTGGGGGGCAACCTGCTGGAGAGGAGTTCTGAGGAGAAGGACCTGGAGGTCCTGGTGGATGACAGGTTGACCATGAGCCAGCAGTGTGCCCTGGTGGCCAAGAGGGCCAGTGGGATCCTGGCGTGCATTAAAAGGAGTGTGGCCAGCAGGTCAAGGGAGGTGATCCTCCCCCTCTACTCTGCCCTGGTCAGGCCTCACCTGGAGTACTGTGTCCAGTTCTGGGCTCCCTGGTACAAAAAAGACAGGGATCTCCTGGAAAGAGTCCAGCAGAGGGCCACAAAGATGATACAGGGCCTGGAGCATCTTCCCAATGAGAAAAGGCTGAGAGACCTGGGTCTGTTCAGCCTGGAGAAAAGAAGACTGAGAGGGGATCTCATCAATGTTTACAAATACCTGAGGTGTGGGAGACAGAGGGATTTGGCCAATCTCTTTTCGGTACCAACATGCAAAGTTCCGCACCAACATGTGAAAAAACTTCACTCACAGTGAGGGTGACGGAGCACTGGAACAGGCTGCCCAGGGAGGTTGTGGAGTCTCCTTCTCTGGAGATATTCAAGGCCCATCTGGACGCCTACCTGGTCAGCCTGCTCTAAGGAACCTTCTTTGGCAAGGGGGTTGGACCCGATGATCTCTCGAGGTCCCTTCCAACCCCTACAGTTCTGTGATTCTGTGATTCTGTGATTCTGTGATCCTTTCACCCTGAAAAGAAAAACATGAATGTTGAAACACCTGATGTGCCTGGTTTCATGACATAACTTTTGACTGTCCCACAGTTCCTCTAAACATTTAGTAGCTGGTTTCCTTGAACAGTGCTCAGGGAAGGATTACCTTTCAAGCCTGATGGAGCAAAGTCACATCAAGTCAGCCCACTTTCAGCCCTTAAGTAACTGGCTGCTCTAGTACGCTTGGAGCACACCTGAGATGTGAGATGAGAGGTCAGAATGGCAATGCTTTTGACAACCTGAAAAATAAATCAATATCTTACTAACACACCCTGAAGGACTAACAAAGAATAGATTATTAACCTGACACACCAAAAGGTTTTAAAATGAATGTCCCTATTATATTGTCCAAACTATAAATAAATAAATAAATAAATGCTTGTTTTAAAACCCTTTTACAAAAAGTAATAAGGAAGAGATCACAGCAATATTTCTTTTTCTACATTCAACATTTCTGGCTTTATTATGGATCCTTTCCCCTTTCTGTAACTAAAAGAAAACAATATTTTCTCTAGCTGTCTTTAAAAAATGACCTGCAATTGTTTTAGACTCATCCCTTTGTGCTATTTGAAATTAACCTGTTTGCTCTAAACAAGAAGAGTCTTCTTCATTGCCTATACAACAAGGGGGAAAAGGAAGGCAAAGCAGAAAGATGAGGGCTGGGAAGTCTGGGTATTGGCTTTCCTGACAGGCTCAGAGGGGCTGTAGTAGGATGTTCAGTCAGGACAGCATCTTTGGTGAGCAAGGTCTACCCAGCATTGCTTTGTTTGCTTTTTGGTTGGAGTAGTGCAGGATTATATGTAAACCTCTGTTCGTAAAAGAAGGTCTTCCTAAGTTCTGTCCTTAAAATGCTTCTGATATTTCTGGCAATGACATCACATTATGATAATTACTTGATAAATTAGCCTGATTTCACACTGCTTTGCAGTCAAGGACTGCAAAAGAGAAATGTTATCTGGTATTTTCTGTTCTAGACGTCCATAGGCAATGAAAGGATATAGAATATTTTTCACAGAAGATATCCTTGGCTTACAGATATTTCACATTTCACAGAAGGCTGATGTATGACCAATTTACAGACTCAATTTAATGTCATTTTTGTAAAAGCAGAAGATTGGGTAATTGTAGAAAACCAAGCATTATACTGGGCATCTAGGAAAAGTAGCATTACAAGCATTTGTGCTGGGAGAAATGAAACTGGTGTTGCTGACAAAACTGCCGATCTCCAGATCACACACAGTGATGTAATAAATGCCCAAGAATGGCTATTTTGCACCTCCTGATCATCCTTTTGAAAATTGATTCTTTCTGAAAATATATGAACAAGGACACAGAGCTTCCTTGAATCACAAGTGATAACAATTGATCTTTTTTTTTCCCCCATGAACAGTTCTTTTCCTCACAAACTGTTTGCTCCTCTGTCCCACCCCCATCCAAAGCTGGACAGGGTACATAACCAAGCCGGTCAAGGCAGAAAAAGCCGATCCCTCTGGGTGATTGGCCTGCATGAGGAGGTGTGCTCCGGCAGCAGGAACAGAGCTGGCATAATCACTGTTTTCTCTGCATTTTATAAGAGAAGAACAGTCCCCATAGGAATTAGACCATAAATCACAATCTATGTAACTGCATGTTTGAGTCTGCCACATTATATATGACTCCCCAGATATGGTTCTGTGGCTTTGTGTTTTTTTGTTTGTTTGTTTTTTGTTTTGTTTTGTTTTGTTTGTTTGCTTGTTAGTTTTAAACAACATCTCTACACGAGCTCACAGACATGTAACTCGCCCTTTTGTGATGAAAGTAGTGCCAAGTCTGGCACAGTTTGATCACACTCTGTGTAAAGACATGTCTCAGAAGGGACATCTGTGAACTCAAGTGGGAGGCAAGGACAGAGCTGCCCTGCCAGCTGGCCGAAGGGCAACATGGATGTCAGCTGGGAAACATCTGCTGCTCCACCTGCAAGAGTCATGGTGGCAAGCGGCTGTCAGAACAGTGGGGGAATATACAAATGTATATTTTCTAATTATGCAATTGCACTCTTCTGCCTGTTTTCCATTTGAGAAAACTGAGCAAATTGGCACAACTAGAAGCTGGGCTTAACTAACGAATACATGGATCAAACTGCAGCCTGCATTACAGAAGAGAAACAGTAGTCAAAACAATTCTCTACACACTGTAATGACAGGAGTTACTATATCCAATAATTTGGAGTCCATAACTTAATAGTCAGATTGTAATGCAGAAGAAATGACATGAGGAATATTTAAAGCCAGAGGCTACATTCCATGCTACATACAGATTTTTCCTCTGTATAAATCACAACAGTCAGAAGCAACATAATGTTTTTTCTTTGAGACACTTCATAGAAGACATTGCTCATGAAATTGGGAACCTACAGTAGTTTAATCTCTTAGCACTATGCCAAAGCAGCCCCAGGACATACACCCATTTGCTCACTTTGTTGGCAGAAACAAACCTGGACACAATCTTCATGGTGTGCTGCACAGTCCTACTCTTAAACGCTTGACAGCTTGACTTCTGTGTTGATGTTAGCAAGGTACGCAAATAGGCACTTAAGGTAGCACATACAGTAGTTTGTTTTGATACTTGAAGCATAGGTATTCTCCACCAAAATACAGGGCATTAATAACCCTTTTATTGTAGTTTCAGACCCTGAAATACCTTTCTATACCAAATAGAAAATAGGAAGGTGTGATATAACAAAGACTGAGTAACCTGAGCAAGCCTTCTTGCTTGTAACATTGCATTCAGGCTCACTGGTTGAATAGTATATAAAGCTGTTGGTCATGCCTGAAAAACCTTCATATGAAACAAAATTCCACTTTAAACAAAGCTATCTAATAATATATTACCTTCCTCATCTTACTATTATCAAAAACAAAACCAAAAAAAGATTGTAAACAGAAGATGCTTTCAGAAAAGGAACACTAGAAACCCAGGCAAATAAAATGCAAAAGGAAAGCACAAAGCTGCTTCTACCAGCATCTTGGTGATAAATAGTAGTTCAAAAGCCTCAACAATGTGCTCATCTACAGAAAGTGAAAGGATTTGCGTTTTTAAAAGTGCAGTGTAAATCATTAGATAATAATTGAATATTTCTGAATAAGCTCCCTGTGAATCAGGGGCTATCTGCAGATCAAAGTAGCTTTGGACCCGAGCTTGTCAAAAGCTCTCAGAGACACATTTTCAGGCTTTCAGTGTTGGTATTTGGAGCTGTATTTCCAAAGAAGAGCTGAGAATAAAGTGCTATCATTAAAACCAAAATACTAAATTTTCTTTCAGGAAAAAACAAGAAGTGTTACATAAAAATAGTTGCAAATATTCAGGATTGTTTTGCTGTTACTTTATGTTTATTTTGTTGGCTTTCTTAAAGATGGGAATATCTCTTCCAAAACTGGTGTTTGAAAAGTGTCCTCACAAGGCTGACTAAAATTAGAATGAATAGAACTAGAATAAACACAATTTCATATTAGTTTTCATCAGTTATTATTTTCAGCTCTTCATTTAACTGTGAATGATCACAAACAAAATTTGTTTCTCTTACTAATGATACAGTCCCGTTACTCTTTCATGTGGGATCGCTCAGATTGAAACACACTAATGAGGCTTTCAGAGCTGAGCTCCTACTTCCTACTTTGAACATCCCCTCAGAAAGCACAGATTTGCTATTCATGGAAGCAGGGGAGAGGAAGAAGCTTTAGGAATGAACCCAGGCCGGGTCCAAGGAATGATGCTCAGGGTGCACCACTGCCTTGTGAAGGGAGCAGACAGGGGTGGGTGATGAGGAAGGAGTCTGAGCTACCTGCATCCAACATCATTCCAGCAGTACCTAAGAAGTGGTTTCTAAAACATATACAGCACTCCTCAGTTTGTACAGAATGAGGCAGACAATGAGCAGTATAGGTCCATGCTACATCTAAATAAACCAGCTTCTGACAGGCCAAGAAGCAGAGATTCACTATGAATGGCTAAAACAAACAAACAAAAAAGCTACAGGAGCTCATTTGTACAGAGGTTCACTTTCCCCAACACTTGTACAACAGGTAAAAAGAATCAAATACTATCACGTCTGGGAGCAAGCAGCAACTCATGCAGGCTGTTCATACATATGACACCTCTGCTGTTACCACATGTGCTCCAAACACAGTTTTCATGCTACAGAATAAATATGAAAATATTCCTGGAGGTGGGAAGAGGTAAAGGAGGAAGAGATGGTTCTTGCATTTAAATCTTCTATACAGTCAGATTATCAACTCCTTGTTCTTGTTCCAGCCTTATACTTGCTCCTCGACCTTCATAAGCTTAGCACTTGGATGGTTGTTAAAACCGGTGAACTTATGTTTTAAAGCAGGTGAATTGGAAACATGAGAGATCATACCCCCCCCAAATAGTATGTAACAATAAGAAAACTCTCCAAAAAAAAGCAAAATCTGACAGATAATTTATTATTGCATAATAGGGTTTTTGTCAGGGCAAAATAAAAGTTAGAAATATAATATCTTGTTTGCAGCAGTGTCTTAAGCCAGCAAGACTAGATGTGTTAACAAGAGCCCAAGCAAGCTATAACAGAAAATTTTAGTAGAAAAACTTCTTAGCTATTTGTACACTAGAAATACATTTTAAATCCTAGAATATTTAGGATGGTTAAAAATCAAGAAACACACAGTTACAGAAAATATTTGAGACTGAAATTTATTCAGAGAAAACAAAACAAAACAACAACAACAACAACAACAAACATTAAAATAATATAGTTCTTAAAAAGGACAAAAAAAAATCTCTACAAAGATTAACAGGAAGGCAGGAAAAAAAATGAATATCAAACATCATTCCAAAACTTTGAGAAGGTGATTTCAAAGGAAACTGTGAGATAAATGGATGACAACATACATATTAACAAGCCCAAAGCAATTCTCAATTACAGTTCATTATCATTAACCATTTGAAAAGTAAAAACCAGATAAACAACTCAGCCTACTCTAGGCAGGAGTTGAAAATTGCCTGGCAAGAGATGCTTCCCTCTCAGGAATTCTAAGTAAAAGCAATAAGCCTCTGAATGTAACACTTAGGATTCAATTCAGACAATGAAAAATACTTGGGGAAAGGAGAATTGAGCTGCATTGTCAAGAAGGACATAAAGACAGACCCAAAGACAACACACTGTTTGCACTATTATCAAGCCTGCATTAAACACCTCCACCCATGCTGGCTTGCGTTAATACTCCAGTCTGAGCACCAGGTTTTAGTGCTATTCCCTGACCTATCCACCTTCATTTAACCTCATCTCACATCCAGCCCTGCTCGTTCTGATCGTTCTGATATAATGCCCCATCAGCAGGTTTCAGGGTCTGAGGATTGTGATGATTTTTTTTTTTCGTTTTCTTTTTTTTTTTTTGGGTTTTTTTTTTTTTTTTTTTGGGTTTTTTTTTTTTTTTGGTGCTCAGTACAATAGAAACCTTCCCTGAAAACTGCTGACTAAATGCAATTCCCATGACTGCATGCATGCTGAGGATCTATTCACAGCACTCACTATACAGGTTCAATGTCAAGAACTTGCCTTGAAAGATAACATGAGTCACCTGCCTCATTTAGATCCTGAATTAATTTTTGGAAGGAACAAGGATAGCAGAAAGAGACAGGATTTGAAAACTAAAAGATCACGCTAAGGGTGGCAGAGGAATTTCAGGAAGCAAAGACTGTACAGAGTGCAATGTACTCTTTCTCACACTGGAGAAGTTTTAGCTTCCTTCCCCTCCCAGAGTCTGTGGCTGACTCTCCTGGAGCCTAAGCCATCCCTCAGCCACCTTGGGAGAAGCATCCAGAAATCAGTACCTTGCAAAAACCTGAAGTGGTTTTGGTGACCTGCTGGACTTGGAAATGAAAGAGCATTGCTTTGCACCGTCTCACCTCTGACATCTACCAAAATGCATTTTTTTCTATGGAGAGTACAGCATCCAGCCATTATTTCACAGACCAGATGAAGCACCTGAGGGAGGTGCTGGAGCACTCTCCAAATCGATTAAGGATATTTGGCACCTCTGGAGGGGTTTCCAGAGTGTTACCACTGACAGGAGGGCTGTAACTGTCTCCTAGGCAAGCCTTCTGTGGGGGCTTGCCCCCTGCAGATGCCGCAGCCCCCCCATGCAGCACAGATACACGGCCCCCAGGTGGGCGGCCCATGAGCTGAGGGATCCTGCTGTGGGTAGCACCTCTGCATTCAAAACTGCTAGTTTCTATCTATTTCAAGACTTTGCCTATATTCAACCATATTTCATCTATATTCTAAGACTATTTAATTTGTATTTAAAATAAAAAAAATAAAATAAAATAAAATAAAATAAAATAAAATAAAAGTAGTTCAAAGCTTCTTCAAGAGCCAGTTTATAGGCTCTTTTCCACAAGCTCATCTCTCATACCACTCAGAGGTGGGACTGCCATGACTACACTCCAGTTCCAGTCAGAATAAGTGTATTTGTATACTCTGTCCCCCGTTCAAGAAAACAACTGGAAAAAGACTGGCCGAGAAAGAGAAGCCCTACAATAATTTCATATTAGGACCAAACAGAAGGAAAAAAGTAATACTATTGAAACTCTCTTACTTGTTCATTCTCCTCTTCTCTTATTTTTCTGCTTTTCAAACTTTTCACTTTTGGCAAATTGTAAGCATTCTTAGTATTTTAATCTCCTGATGTTATGAAATTTGCTGCTTTTGTAGCTTTGTCTTATACAAAGTAGGAACCCATTTTACTAGCCTCCAAATTTTTATTTTAATGGACATTTCTAATTGAAGCTTGAAAGAAGCCATAACCTGCCACTCTGACAGCAGTTAATGATTCCCTTGATGACAGAAACATTCATTTTAACTTCTCTAAATAAACTGCTTTAAACTTTTATTGCCATCATGCATTTAGTACACATGGAATAAAGTATTTGTCTAATACAAAGATTATCAACTCTATGAAGATTTTATTTGTTAACATATAGGCTGGGAAAAAGCTAGGAGTTTGTACATACTAACAGAAAGAGCGCTAGAAAACTTATTTGTCTTGGTGCTGTTTGGGTGTCTTGAGTGACGCTGTATGATCAAGTTAGTGGAAAGAATTTGTTGAGAAATTCAATTTCTTTAAACAGAACAATGCAGTTCTGTACAGTATGGCCTTCATACTACTTTTTTTTTTTTTTTTTTTTTTTTTCCCTTCTAAAGCTGCTGTTGTCTAGTTCTCATCAGAACTTCAACACAAGACTAAAACTTGGAACTGAAACCCACCAACCTGAAACCTTTTACCTAATGAAACAATCAGAATGGATGCCAAGTTCTATGCAAATACTTCCAAGCACCTCTAAGTGAAAAAAAAAGTGATTTTCCAAACTCTTAATAGAGTAAGAAGGAAGTGTTCATCTGTGCAGCTGTTCACTATTTGTGTTAGGTCACTAATATTTAGGAATTGTATCCTGATATTACAAGCCCTTAATTAGTTTAAAATATTTTTTCAATAAAGATTTACATAGCAGCTTCTGTGTAGCACATAAATATGTTTTTTGTTTGTTGGTTGGTTTTTAATTCACTGTTGGAACACTGTGGGATTCCTTCCGATTTTTTTTTTTTTTTTTTCCAAAGCAATTATGTTTTCTTGAAATGAATGGGGTTGCTACATGTTTTGGGAAAGCAGAGCAGATATAATTAATCTGGACAGAACCCTAAATTATGAGACATTAATTTGTGTAGATACCCTTCAAACATTAAAACCAGAATCAATCTATCATAAACTTTGACTGAAAAGGGTTCCGATGATATTTCTTTCTGCAATTAAGAATACCTTTTCTGTACTGAGATGTGTTGTTTAGGCAGGAAAAGACAGTGTGGAAATCAGGGAACAGAGAAGAACCTATATGGCCTATTCACATAATGTGCTCATCTTTTAAATTACCTCCCTACATACAACTGAGGCTCAGCTACTCAGCTAGTGAATGAGAAATATATTCAAAATTGAAACTTTCCAAAGCAGAAATTTCTACACAGGAATATTGCATGATGAACAAATAGAAAATGGTGATTTTCTGCTTGTATTTATAGCAGATTTATATGACTTCTGGTAAACAGGTGATGGAGAAATCACAAAACTGTTTACCAAAGCCTCTGAAGAAGTCTCAGTAACAGTTACTGTTCTATTCTTAAAGTCACTGGTAAATACAATGTTAGGAATAAGGAGGAAAAAAAAAGAGCCCAGAATATACTTGATAGTTATTTTTTTCTCCTACACCTTTAATTAGAAAAGTAGTATCTATGCAACATTAAAGACCATTTTCTGCTTTATTGCTCAATATCACAACAACGTTGTATTGTTTCATGTCAAAAAAAAAAAAAAAAAGTATTTTATTGTACCATCTGCTCAAACAACTTCTTGTGGACTACCAAACCAGAAGTTTTACCACTGATTTTGATAAGCATAAGCTGTCAGACTTATGTTAAGGAACATGTCTCGCTGATGTGCCAGTAAGGAATGTGATTAGGGAGTATATTACACATCTATCATTTCACTGCATTGCTATTGCAATAAGACATTGGTTCTAACTAAATGCTTTGAAGTCATCAGCAACCATGAAAATGGAGCATAACGAATGCGTGAATGGGAGACCTCTCCAATCTGGAAGTTAATTTGCATGACATTATGACCTTGTTTGCATTGCAGAGTATTAAGATGTTCCTCTTAGAAA
This sequence comes from Stictonetta naevosa, assembly GCA_011074415.1. Lineage (NCBI taxonomy): Eukaryota > Metazoa > Chordata > Aves > Anseriformes > Anatidae > Stictonetta > Stictonetta naevosa. The sequence continues at coordinate 1,489,076 of CM021709.1, forward strand.
ACACTAGCATACTGAATACCCAGGAAATGCAGCACTGAGATTTGACTTAATGGGTTATTAATTATATTTCAGCTTCCCCCAATTTTTGCAAATGAGTGTAACGTAAAAGAAACTATTATACTAGAGTGTTTTTTTTTTTTTTTTTTTTTTTCTCTTAAATATCCAGGAGAACAATGTTAACATGTATTAAAACATTAAGTTACTGCCAGTCCTTCATGCTAACATTACACCAGGTTATAGTAATAGAAAACGATAGTGGGTAAGAAAATATCTTACTCAGAATAAAATTACTTGGATATTCAGTTTCATATAACAATTCATATTGTTATTATATTCCTTAATGAATGAATATCATAAGTGAGGAATCCACTTAGTTTGTCTTCACTTAACAGCACAAAATCTTCAGCATTTACAGCTCTAATGGAGTGATAATACTTTATTACACACTATGCTGGTTTGGGCTGGGATAATTAATTTTCTTCATAGCAGCTCTTATGGTGCTATGCTTTGGATTTGTGGTGAAAACAGTGTTGAGAAAGCACTTGTTTTAGTTGTTGCAGAGCACTACTTAGACTGAGTCAAGGCTTCTCATTTTCTCAGCCAGCAAGGAGGCTGGGGTGCAGAAACAATTGGGACGGGATACAGTCAGACCTAAAGAAATAGTGTCTTTTCTTTAGCAGTGCTACTAGCGGTAAATAGCCTGCTTGACAGGAGTGGTTTAGTGTGAATATAGTTCCTTAGTTCCTGCTGCTACACATTCTGGTCATCACCTTGCCCAGTACAGACTACAAGCTAACCCTAGACCTTGCCTATGATAGAATAGGTTTGTCACACCAAAGGACCAGAGACTCGGGAAAGTCTTTACTGAAGCATGTCAATTTCAGATCTGTTTGTTCTGGACTTATTGAGTAGTGTTGTTCACAGGTTACACAAATCTAGCCTTTCCTTTGACTCAGCACGTGGTTTTAGCAAAGCATTGCACCCTATTTTTTTATTTTTTTATTTATTTTCCTTAAGGGAATAGTCTCTGTGTTTCTTTAACCTTTTATTATTTAATTCTAGATAGTATTATGAGGCCCTTCCCCAGAAACATTCCACCAGAGGAAATCTCTAGGGAGATACGCTAGTTGAAGGACTTGTGAAACAAACTCAGCTGTAAGTGGTGTGAAGGGAGGAAACAGATTCTCTACAGCCTCCTGTTGCGACTTGGGGATCACCCTTACCATGGTAAGTTTCATAAATCTGAGAAAAGCCTATGGGAGCACCCATTTCACCACTTGGATTTTAGTTAAGAAGGGCAGTTAATTACTGGAAAGGCAGAAGCATGAGTTACTTAGAGCAGGTGCATGTAATCTCAGACTTGAATTAAACCCATGGTCAGATAACATACCTGAAACCTAGGTGCTCTGTTGACTTGATCTAGCCATTCCCCCCTCATCCCACCTCCCAAACTTATATATAGCAAGAATTATATGTGTGCTCTAAATCATTACTTTTCTTTGAAGCATCTAAAAATAACACTGCTGGAGGAAGCCAGCCATTTGAACTATGTATATTTAGTCTTCTCCAGCTGCTGGAAATGCTGATAGGATTTGTATTAATCAGAATTTTGGTTTAGGCTGCAGTTTTTTTCTTAGCAACAGTTGCTATGCAAATTATTCAGAGAGTTTTTGCTGCAACTGATACTGGATGGAGATTTGGAATACCAGATTCTTAAAAATCTTTGCTGTAAAGCACCTCCCATTCTTAACATTTTGATGTGCTGAATCAATACAATTGCTTGCCCTTCCTTACTATTCTTCAGCAGTGCAGTCTTAATACTTTCTAGGCAAAGAAAAAAATGGATTTTTAATATCCTCAGTATTACACAAAAAAGCACCAGAGCAGATGAACTTGTCCTTCTCTCTACTGTCATTACCACACAATGCTCAGTCCTTTGTGGCAGGGAAACACTGTTCCTCTAGTGGCAGTCCCAGACTCCTTTGGAGAAAAATGGGGAGAAAAGCAGAACTTATCTAGTATTAAATCTGTTAATATATTTTTGAAGTTTGGCTCAATTTTTCAACCATCCTACAGACAGGTAAATCAAGCCATAATAGGTTGCTTAAATTGTGTTGAAATTGCATAGTAGAGCTAGGAATAGAAGAAACCTGAACTCTGAGATTCCCAACGTTTGCTGCAAGTCTGTAATAATGAAATACTTCATACTTCTCATCTTTCCCAGGTCACCTTTTGAAGGTGTTGAGTTTGCTGCTATTATACATTTATGCAAAAGTATCTCAAACAACTTCACCTATTCTACCAAGAATCTCAGCAGGAGAACTAGCCCTAGCTCTATTCCTGCCGTTTAGATGTAGGTATTAGATAAGGGCTGAGTTCTGATCATATTTCCTATTTAGTGTAAGCAAGTCACAACTATAGCTGTACTACTCAGGCATTTTCTTTCTCTAATAAAAAAATCTAATGAGGTTAATACAAGTGAATTTTTTATTTTAATTTTTTTTCCAAAGAGAATTTTTTATTCGATCTGGAATGAAAAGATAGGGCACTAATAGTTTGAAAACCAGAAGTATATTTCTGGAGCTGCAAATCTGCACATCCTTTCCTTAACCAAGGAAAAAGAAGATTCAAAGCCAAACTTTCAGCTTCCTGTATCACAAACATGAGAAAAATTAGCAAAAGAATAACTTTACCAATTTGGGGAGGGGGGGTGTGACTAATCAGTGGACAAGAGGCATTTCATTGATAGCTCCTGAGCTTATGCAAATATGAGCAGATGGGAGAACAGCAGGTCTGTTTATACATTTTGCATATTACTACAGAATTGACCATCTTAGGGGAAAACTTCAGTTTCCATCCAAACTCAGTGGTCACCAAATCACGAGCCTCAATCTCCACATAACCACATAACCATGGTTAGAAACACTAAGCAAAAAAGCAAGTAACTTGTCAGAGATAACTATGGGGTAAAAAGAGTCAAAAGACTATGCAGATCTTGACAAAAACTGGAAAAGAAGCCACACTACTTGGAAAAAATCCTCAAGTATTATACTTCTATAGTTCTGGCTGCGGTAATATTGTATAATGATTCTAGAGTTTGAGCTCAATCTCTACATGCCCTTCTGTAATCAGTGATTGCATTTGCAAGTGTCATACTGATTAGCTAGATTCTTACTGTCAGAGAATTGTGCATTTCTGCTTTGTGTAAACAATGAACAAGAAGTCCTCTTCCAAGGACATAACAGGAAAATACATTATGTAATATTTTTCATTAAAGAAGTGGCAAGCAGAACATTCAGGACCTTCTAGACTCTCCAGCTTAAAATGGCAGATCAGCAAAAAACATTTCTTGCTCTGAAGAGAATAATCTAGATTTCAATTATTATGTTAAATAATGTACAATGGAAACAAATTCACAACTTACATGCTCCCATCCTTAAATGCTATAAGTCGCTATAGCTCAGCAAATGGACTGTGTGATAACCTAACCTTCTTCTGTGTCAGTGTACTGGGTCTGGCTGGGATGTTAACTTTCCCTGCAGCAGCCCATACAGTGCTGCGCTCTGCACTTGTAGCTAGAACAGCAGTGGTATCACACCGGTGTTGTGTCTGCTGCTGAGAAGTGCTGGCACAGCATCAGGGCTCTCTCTAACACTCCCAGGGGGTGGGCAAAAAAGTGAGAAAGAAACATCACCAGGGCAGTTGACCTAAACCAACCAAAGGGATATTCCATACTATATGATGTCACACTCAGCAATAAAAGGTGGAAAACGGAAGAAGAGGGGAGGGGCGGGCTCTCATTGCGAAAACGTCTGTCCTCCTCCCGAACACCAGCTACGTGCGTTGAGGCCCTGCTTCAAGGACGTGGTCAAGCATCGCTCATTTGTGGGAAGTAGAGAGGAATTTCTTTCCTCTGCCCTTCCACATAGCCTTTACTTGTTTTGTTTTGTTATTCCCTTTCCCCCTCCCTCTTCCCCTTTCTCTTTTTTCCATTTAGTTGAATTGTTTAATTAATAATATTTCCACAATAATATTTTTTTTTCTCTTTAATTAAATTATCCTTATCTCAACCTGTGAGTTGTTCTTTCCTTTGCTTCTTCCCCTCCTCACCTGAGGAGGGGGAGTGAGAGAGCGGTTGTGGTGTTCAGCTGCCTAGCACTGTAAAACCACCACAGTCAGCTATGGGAAGTGGGCATTTTGAAAGGCACAACCATGAACCACATGAGAACCTTTTGTGCAGGCAGCTTTCTCCTGTAAAAGAAGGTGGGCAGAAGGGAAGCATTGCAGTCACTTCTTTGTGAACCATTAGCAATGAATTTCCCCGCTGAACTGAACTAAGACATGAAATGCTAATAAAAGCTTGCCTTGGGCAACAGTATTTTCTTTTTTAAACTCTTTCTTTCTGCTTCCATCAGCTCATGGCATTAAGAAACAAACTCCCTCCTCAACCCTGTCCAACCACCCTCTCCCCCATCATCTGTCTTGATTCACCAGAATATTTGTTCCCATGGCAGAAGAGCTGCAGTACTGCACTTGGGACAAACACTTCAGTCTGCAGTCAGTCTGGTGCAGGTCTGGAGCCACAGCATATGCAGGAAGTTACAGAACAGATACAGAACAACTATTTTAATAACCATTTTTAACCAGTGAGGACCACTGGACGGCCTCATTCATTCTTCCCTCTGCATATTCCTAATATTGGTGAAGAAGGCTTCTTCCTGCCTCAAGGATTTTTTGTTATGTCAGTAGTAGCCATTAGCATATTTAGGGTAACTTGTTTCTCCCAAGAATAAGCACAGCCCTCTGCAGCCTTACTGTGTTTTCTAGGTATGACATGCTCCAGAGTGTCACAAAATAAAGCTTTGCAGTAATGGGTCTGTAGGGTGAGTCACCAAACAAAAAAATGAAGGAGAGAAATATGCTTTCGTATGGCTCTTTTAACCAAATAGAGCCCTTTCACTTGGAAGATTAATAGTATTTTCTGATTGAAGATCAATGATAAAATTGCCCCGTGTTCCTTTCTGTTCCAGGAGTGCCTGTTCCTTGCCTGAGCTGTATACTGTGCTCATCTAGGGCAGTTAGAAAAAAAGTAAAATATTTTGTCATTAAATTTTCAAAGTACCATTTTCAGATCTTTTATATGCTGTGGGTAGACAATTCTGTCTTCATTATCATTTCTAGAAATGCAATACAAAAATTAGAAAAATCCCACAGTTCTAGGCATGAAGTCATAGGATGAGCCCTTGCAAGAGAAAGGAAACACTTCCTCTTTTGCTTGAAGGGCTCAGCATGACAACCCATATTTATTTTAATTTAGAAATGAATAAATATTTAAGTGAAACATTACCATGAGTTAGATAAAAGACTATATAGATCATTATGATATGACAAATTTAGTATTCTTTTTATGACTTTGTTATAAGGCTATAGGATAATGAGATTCATTGAGAGATTTGAAAGCTGAAGTTGATTTATTTTTTAATTTTTTGAAGGGGAAGACTCTTAATCCTTCCCCTTCCCAACCCTTTGGGTAGGGTAGGAACCTTTTTTTTTTTCCTCATTTTATATAGCCTCAGCAACCTCAGAAACCTCAGAAAACTAATTGCTTTGCTGTTTTTGAAATTGCTGTGAGCATTCCACTGTAGAGAAACTGTTTTTCTAAAGCAAACATATGAATTTCTGAGATAGAAAGGCTTCAATTGACATCAGAGGGCTTAGGAATTGCTTCTTACTGTTTACATAGTTTTTAACAGGGCTGAATTCCCTTTGTAGAAATCGTTAGTGCAAAACTCTTTCACAGACTACAGTCACTTCAGTAATTTCAGTTGCTGTTTATTCTGAAAGGATTTAACATTCAAAGCAAATGATGGTCTGCTGCAGTAAAAAGACTACTTCTTGCTGTGCCACTGCATGTAATAAACAGACCACCAGACAGTTTAACAGAATTGCAGAAGTGATTTAACAGTAGTCACTTTTCTAATATGTTTAGTACTGAGCAGTATTGCTTCTTATGCTGATATAAGTCAGAGTGTGATTTTAATGTCTTTCTTAGCTCTTTTGAAAAAGTCAAATCATCCTATCTGACCTTAGTCTCATAACACAATAAAAAACTAAAATTCTACATCCAGTTAAGAAGGTAAACACGTATCACCATTAAAAGCTATTCTTTTCTATGAGTCTGTCTCCCTCTGACAGTCCTTTCCTTACAGTTCTGAAATTCATAAGGAAGGTCTGGGCCAGTTCAGTATCAGACACTATTTCACCTTCCACAAGGTTTTCAAGGTTTTCAATCACTTGCCAGTCTCTGGCAAAACTGCTTCCAGTCTTTTGGATTTGCACAAGTACACATGCACACCAACCTTAGCTACTGAATTAGCATCAGACCTGAAGAAGTCTCCCCTCTCAGACCATGACTAAGTCATGTTATATGGGTAAAAATTAAATAGACAGACCTACACATTTGTTTCTTTTTCCATAGGGACTCTATTAAGTTCCCACTGAAAAGGCACAAAGACAATTCAAGCACCAGCCCACAGCTCAGAAGGACTAATGTTTTTCAGTGTATACCATAACACTTACACACGAAGGAAGGAGCTGAACAAGTCTGTTTTCATCAGCATTCCTCCAGCACTAGATTTAGTTAGCTGGAGACAGCTCGTGTGGTCACACATAGCCCATCACGGTAGTTATTGTAGCTATGAAGCAAACCTGAGATGTCATTTTTGGTTGGAAGGAAGGGATAGTTTGCTTGGGAGGACAATGTTATACAGAAAAACAAGAGACCCTGAAAACTGGATGTTAAGATTTTTTTTTTTCCCTTTCAATTTAACTTCCATTTATTTAGACACAAAAAAAGGAAAACAAAGTTAAAAAAAGGAATCTGTCTTGGCCTGGAAGTTCTGTCTTCAGTAAGTATGCACCAGACTGAGGACAATAAATTATGTTTCAAACATCTCTAGCTATAGCATTTCATGTTAATTCTCTGCTCTTTAAACTGCTTTGTCAGATGAGTCTGTCCTACAATTAATAGATTCCATTTTAATCAGCAGGTGTCTCTCTATAACTAAGAAGAATGAAAAAATTGGTTAATTAGTTAAAAATGTATATAATCAAATAAAGAAAAACTCACAGAAACTCCAAGAGACAGTCTGGAGATGATTAATAATTAACATTCCAATTTTCAAAAGGAAATTTTATTCTCAGAGATGACTAATTTCCCAGTTCAAGACTCCATCTAGATACTACCTGTAATAGCCTTCCAGAGCAAGCAGAAGAGCTCTTCCCAAAAGTTCATAAATCTCAAACTTTAACAGCAATATTTGCTTTCCAGTGGGTAATGTGAAACTTCTGTTGTTTCCCTTGTTTCATTTAATTCAAGGAAGATTAAGTGGATACTGTACAGAATGAATACTGATCAGAAACGGATGAATCAACTATCCGTTATCTGAAACACTGTACAAGCATGATATATTCTTGCTTGTCAAAATAGCTTCCATCTTAAAACAAAACCCATAACAAAATGTGTCAAATCTCGTTGATAATTTCCTCTATTCTCTCACCTTCCATGCAGAAATATTTTGAAATTGGAGACCAGAGGCTTTTCTCACATTCCAGAATTAAAGAAATGTAGTAAAGGTTGGAAATAATTGGCATAGAGTATATAGCAGAAGGAGCTGCAGTATTTTTTTTCCACAGAATCAATTAACAGATTTGCTATAATCTTTAGTCATTTTTCCTATCCCTCTAGAAAGATGAATCCAGTTCACATTTTCTAGTGGATCATGGTCAGTAGAAATTACTTGTAGTTTCACCATCTAGAACTCTAACACTTAAAAAATCATGAGTGACTGCAAAGCATAGCATAACCTTCAGCAGTAAACCTCTTTGAAAAAGAACTCGTGCTCAGACTGCCAAGTGAATTTAAATACCTCACTAACACTGGGGAGGAACAGAAATTCCCTGTACCGGCGAGCAGGCATTAGCTACATAAGTACCCTTCTGTCCAGCTCTTCCAGACAATGCACTACACTGCACATGAACACTGTCTCTGCCAGAGGGCTCTCTCTGGGGCTCTCAGAAGCCCTTTGTTAAAATACCACCACCAAATTGAAGGAAGGATTGATTTCCCCATTGCTGATGGAGTTCACCCCTCTCTGAATACTGCTTAATCATCCCTACTAGAAATAACTTTTTCCTGGGGCTTATGGAAAGACTTCTAAAGGAAAATACTTTTGCTTTCAGAATGCATCAGGCTGCCCAAAGTGGCAGGTATTTTCGAAGGAGATGTTCCCAAAGGAGGATAACCTCCCTACAAGGTCTTTACTATTTTGCTTTCCCAGCTGCGCCATCTGAGCACTGTGCTGGTATATTAGCATGCACAGCATCCCTTTATGAAAAAGCATAAATGTTTTCAGCAAGGGCACTCCGTGCAAGTTTGTCTGCTAAGTGGCTTTGCCTTCCCCTAAGATTAAAATAAAACAGTTCTCAGCAAAATAGATTCCCTGTCATTCCTGCCCTGTAAACAGTGTCTGGAGCCAGGACATTTTTATACCCTCTCCCTTAATTCCTGTGAGTTTTCATACAGCCACTCCAACCTTTTAGAATTAAGATATTGTTAAAGGCTGACTGCCCTGTGACTGCACTTCACTGAAGCACTAGCAGCATATTGCTGGAGAACTATCACCCTCCACTTCAAATGGGCTCTGTACACTGTAGGCAAAGGTAAGGTCTGGGAGCAGATATATTACATTATTTCAAAATCACTACAGAAGATATCAGTGATCTGAAGGTGACACATGATATGGGAAATTAGGCTTCATTACTCCTGTGGAAGCTACATTTTACTGGGAAGAAGTAGTGGGTGGAAGTCTGCTGGCTCTGCTCAGGTTTTGCTTGCAAATTAGGAATATTAAAACACCAAACAGACAGATATTTCCAGATTTCTCTTCACAAACTACAGTTTGAGGAAGTTCACAAGAACACAGCTGATTCTACTGGCATGTCAAAGATTATTGTAGTGGTTTCCTTTTACAGCCCTGAGAAGTGACTTTTACAAGTAGACCCAAAGGCTCTGCAGCCAAGACATGCCTTGTGTTTAAAGGAAGAAAAAAATGACTTATATGTATAAATATAGAATAATACAAGTTTCTGATGATCTAAGTTTTATTTAGTATTCATGGTTACAGGTCAGATATTTATCTTAGTTTCCTTTGAATTAATCAGATATAAAAATGGGACACCAACATACATATATGCATTGCAATACACACACACACACATCCTTACCTGATAGTAGTCCACATTTGCTTCACAGAACAGTGACCTATTCTGAATATCATTTTCTTTATGTGCAGTGGTACAACAGAATCCGATTTCATTTGACAATACAATTGCACTTGAGGTACTTAAATTTCATCCCAGCAAAAATAATCATTTCTCACTTTGTCATACAGTATGGATTATATACTTTGTTAGATCTTAAATACTATTTAAAATATTTAAAAACCTTTACACAATTCCTTTTTAATTTTATATTTGTCATTTTTCTTTCACCTTCTATGGAAGATCTGAACAATTATATATACACACAAATATATATGCATGCACACACATTACATAAACAGCAGATTCATACAACTGTAGAATATCTTGGGTTGGAAGAGACCCACAAGGATCACCGAGTCCAACTACTGGCCCTGCACAGGACCACCCAAAAAACAGACCATGCATCCGAGAGGGTTGTCCCAATGCTTATTCAACTCCAGCAGGCTCAGGGCCTCGACCACTGCCCCTGAGGAGCCTGTCCTAGTGACCAACACCTCTGGGTGCAGAACCTTTCCCTAACCCCCAGCCTGACCCTCCGCATCCCAGCTCCATGCCATTCCCTCGGGTCCTGTCACTGTCCCCAGAGAGCAGAGCTCAGCGCCTGCCCCTCCGCTCCCCTTGTGAGGGAGCTGCAGGCTGCCATGAGGCCTCCCCTCAGCCTGCTCTGCTCAGGGCTGAACAAACCAAGAGACCTCAGCCACTCCTTATGTGTCTTGCCCTCCAGACCTTTCACCAATCTTTGTTGACCTCCTTTGGAGGATCACTAACAATTTTATGTCCTGATATTGTGGCACCCAAAACTGCCCACAGGACTTGAGATGAGGCTGAACCAGCACAGAATAGAGCAGGACAATCCCTTCCCTTGACCAACTAGCAGTGCTGTGCCTGATGCACCCCAGGGTACAGTTGGCCCAAGCACTGAGAGAGACCATCCAGGTTGATGGTTACTAATGCCTCAGTTCAACAAAATACTTCAGTGTCAGTTCCTCTCAATTCACTGGAACTGCTTGCATTCTTATTTAAATATTTAAAAATGTCATGCTCCAGGCCCAAGGTCACAGAAGAATATAACTTTACTTTGATAACCACTCTTGGCCCCAACTCAATCCTCAAGTAGGTGGATGAGTAGGCTTCATAATCCCCAGAGGATAGGTATCTCCAAGATAACTGCACAGAAGTGATAAAGTCACCAAGAAAGAGGCATAGAACAGGGCTTTGGTCCCCCCTGTTGCAGGGCCTGCTTCACTGTCACAGTCAGCACAGTGAGAGTGACAGACAGGAGGGGCAGATGAAAACATCAAGACACCATAGATGTCTGCTTCCATACTCATAGGTACTTGATAATGCTGAGCACAGAATAGGAATGAGACTAGCAGCAAAAAAAGAATAGGAGCTTAATGAACACTACATTTTAAAATACCCACTGATATCTTTTTTTTTTTTTTTTTTTTTAAGTGTAATAAATATAGACAATACAATCTCTGGCAAGGCCCCCTTCATCCCTTCCCTCCCCTCCTCCCCTTCAAATCTGTAGTTAGCTTAGAGCAAGAGAACAAGAGTAGAAGCAAAACTGAAAGTGGGTATATATTTTAAGAGAACTAATAAATCATTCATCAGCCTTTAATTATCGTGCTCTATAATCACAGAATCAAGTGATAAGTATTTCATATCCAAATTGAACACTTCTACCTGGCCATTGACTAAAAGTGGGAAGCACTTAAATACTTCTGTTTTGTTTTAATTATAGGCAGCTCAATTTCAATCTATCCATTTATTATATCATTTGCATCTCATCCTGAAAAATACATATGCATTTCATCATCTTTAATTGTGTGATTAGACCAATGACACTACTATCTACAAGAATGTCTCTTATTTTTGAATAATATTACTCCGGTGCCAAAACAGATTCCTTCTGAAAATATTCACTCACATTTTACTGTATTTTAGGAATGTTCTTCAGCATTCAAATTTTAGAAAAAAAAAAAAAAAAAAAAAACAAACCCCACCATCTCCCTTGACTCTTCATTGTTGTGAAGATCTGTTCTTTGAAGCATGTTATTTCTACTACAAATCCAGAACTCTACCTGGGACTCCAGGGAATCTATTCTGCTACCATCCCTGGAGTAAACTACCTGCTAACAAACCTCCATGCACATGGAAGAAATGGATACAGCTAAAGATCATTTTGGTGTCACAATCCACGCTCATGGTTTTTTTGACATGGACAATATTACATAAAGAGCTGGGTAATTAACATATAATTGGGGCATTTTGTTAATACCTAGAAAAAGTTAATTAAGGTAATACAAACAACAGAATTGTTTTAAACAAAACACCAAGCTTATGACCTTTACCACTTTGAAGCAAACCTCGAACTGAGCAATTTCTCCTACAGACAGAATATATTAGCAATGTGTGGGTTTGAATATCTTCCAGTGTGTTTTTCCACTTGTTATTGTCACGCTCTGGTACTGTAAAGAAATCTTTATGTAAAAGATCATTCAATTTTAAGTTTGAAAAGGAGACCAAGGCTTTACTCTAGAAGGACAAGAAATATGTGCAAGACCCCCCCCCCCTTTTTTTTAATGTTAATTTAAGTACAGCATATAACCTCCAAGACACTTAAAGTTTTACTAACATAGAATTTGAATGCATAATTTTGATTGCTTGCCATTTATAACATGACATACAGCTTAAATAAACAGACTATCAAGAACATATAATATGCAATTATAAGCAATTTTTGATATCCAGTTTAAACAATCACAAGTTAAAGCACTACAGTTTCTGCATTATATTTAGCAAGAGTATAAAAGTACTCTTTATTACAACATCTAACATGACTTAAAAATATAAATTTATTGGTAATTAGATGTCCCTTGTAACAGGATTTTTTTTTTTTAACTTGATGAATACTTGCACCCCAAAATGGATTACATTGCAGTGCCCTCACACATGACCTTGGTTGACTTGATATTTTAAGAAGGGTGAAAATAAATCATCCAAATCTGTCTTTGGTATCAATTAACTTTTTCCTCTTGGTTTCAGTTGTATTTCAGTATTGGAGACACGATTGGTTGGAAGTCTTCAAGACCTAGAGAGTCACAAGACTATTAAAGTTTCACCAGTCTCATCTGAGAGACCACTGAACATCCAGCATAATGCTAGAAGCATCTATTGTGAGAAATGAGCTTTGGAACTTATATGCATAGCAAATATGATGCCTAGAGATGAGTCTTGCCATATACCCAGAACACTGTGCTTCCCTGTGAGCATGTCTAAGTATGTCAGCTAAAAAAAAAAAAAAAGAACCCCACAGAGGGGTTCTTCTTTTCACAGAAGACTAGTAGCCACATAACTCAAAATTAAATACAGAAGCAAGCACAGAAATACAATAAAGTTAAATCTCGAACCATGTATTAAATTTTATCAAAAGGTTTTGTTCTCGGGTTCTGCTCACCGCTGCCAAATTTCAAACTAAATAAGGTCCTGAAGGATAAACTGGCAAGCCAACTGCAAGAGTACATGATGGGCTCCAGTTACACCCTTCAGGTTAAAAGAAAAGGCTCCAGGACAGGGAGGGGTCTGACTGTCATGTAGCTATGCAGCACTTCTCCACTGTTAACACTTATGCATTTCCATGTGTTAATACTAAGGATATACTTGCACGTCAGACTTCACAGACTTCAGGCAATGAACAGCTGGATGTGTAATTCCAGATCCTGATACTGCAAGGTATCATCAAGGGACAATAACAGATTTCAGGTCCTTATATTTTATTAAAGGCAGAAGGATGACATTTTTCCCTTCCTATTGAAATCTCATCCATATTATCTTAGAATATAGTCTTCATTCGTGAAATCTATCCAAAATAACACCGTCAGAGAAGCTTGCCAATTCATGAAAGTTTTATGTCCTGACATGCAAATCAGCTACTTGCAATCAATACTTTAAATTACTTATCAAGTTTTTTCCTTGAACTCAATAAACATACAGCAATCACATGAAAAGTCAGGGCAAGAAAAACAAAGGTCAAACATAATTGTTATTGCTGTTCTCTAGATGTAAATTAGCAAGGGACTGGAACAGAAAATGTTTTCCATTGGTTCCTGTGCTTTAACTCCAACTACTGATTTACTGGAACTTTAGCGGCTGGACCTCATGCAATAGGATGTGAAGGTCAGGTGGTCTTATGGTACAGATGGGAAGAACCAAAAGGGCTATATTTAATTTTCCTCTTTTTAATTTCAAAGAATTCATATAGGTTGTAAACAAATCTGCTTTAGAAGGTGGTGTTTGTTTTTTAAACTGTGGTTTACTCATTTGGTCAAAAGCTACGTTAGTATAGATGCAGTGCAATATTTTTTTTTTTACTAAAGATAAAGATTAAATTAATGCTGGTGCTCGTCTTGCTTAGTGCTAGAAGCTATGAATTGAAAAAGATAATACTGAACAAAAATAAAGGTATTTTGAGTGCATGTCTTTTCATAGGCCTCTTCATAGTTTTAAAAATAATCATAATACCTGCAAAACCACTCTGGAAAGACACACACATTTTACCTGGGGAGATTAGTTCTCTCTAGTCAGGTCTTATGCTAGTCTTCCACAGATATTTGAAAAAAGGCTTTGAAATGGGAGAAAGTCAAGTTTCAAGATCCCAAACAAAGCTTTATTTTAATTCCTCTGAATTCTGACACAAGGTGTTGGAAATATCCGAAAAGGACAGAATAGAGAAGACATAACTAGTCATTAAGATCAAGAACATATCCCTTCTCTGCCTAATGAGTGTCCTAGATGAACAGAATTTATGGAGCTCCCTGGGTTATGATTTAGATACTGAGTTACCTAGGACATGAGTTAAATGCAACTCTAATTATGCCATAAAAAAAAAAAAAGGATAAAATCTTGATACTTTGTAATGGTTAGGCATACTCAGTATACTCTGATTTTTGCAGTAAGACGTTGATTTTCAGAAGCCTTGATTTACTTACTAATTTGAGTAGTTTCAGTTCTGAATATACTATTGAAAATTCTGAGTTAAATGAGAAGCTTCACAATACAAATGTTTGCAATATTCAATTGCTTCTTATGGCCTATAGTTTACATTTCTAGCCCTGTATAAGAATGTAATTCAATGTATTAATAGTTGAAGAACGGTGCTGGGTGATTAAGATTAGTAATCAAGAATATAATACATATACTAAAGTTACATAATGCTAATGCTCTTTTAAAGCCCAGTTTCTGCAGAGGAGTAACAAACATCATGTCTCTTGAAGATGATAAATGCAGAGTTGAAGATCAGACCTGTTAACAGAGTAGCAATTTTTTTCCTAATTCATAATTGACAGCATTTCAGTGTTTTGTAGCTTCGGCTTTCAATTCTTTATCTTTTGTTGCAACAAGATCCACAAGATGTTTTGCTGGTTTGCTAGATTCTCATCTTAATTCAGAAGCACACCCTATCCAGGGATCTAGCAGCAGTATGTAAGGACCATGTGCACAACTACCCGTATTGTCAAAGGATCAACAGCTACCTCAGGACTGTTTCACCTTGGTTCCCCAGCTGTTGTGATACACCTCCACTTTATCTGTGTATGCATTGTCTCTTTCTTGGTACACCTTTAACTATAAAATTTCTTTAACTTGGCAAACTCTCATCCCATGGTTCCATGCTTTAAAAGTAAAAACACGCACACTCACTATCAAAAAGTTCCTTCCACAATTGTTACAAGCTCAAATCTGCACTGTCCACCTTTGCTGAAACAAACCCACCTGGACAGACCAAGCTGTGGGTTTTTGCCTGTGGTGAAATAAGAAAAAAGCATCCTGTCAAATGGTTGGGCATAAAGACTTCCTTTCATTCCCCTACTGAAAGCAGGGAGAGTTGTACACAACACTAGAAAATCCTATAGAATTATTAAGGAGTAAGATACATGTGGGTGCTACAACTGATGGTCAGAGATGAAAAGGGTAACGAATGAATAGTTACAGCTTTCATTGACTTAAAATTTCTTCCTTCATGGCAGTAAGCCTGTGTTAAGTCCAGATGAAGGGATTTTGCCTATTGTGCATTCCTATTAATTTCCTGTCCCGTCACTTGACTGGGGAAGCCGTCTTATATTATTATAACAATGAGAGAATCCATCAAATTCAAAGATTTAAAGTAAACACAATTCAACTGATTTATTTTTCCTAACTTTTAATGTAGAATAAAAACAGTTATCTGAAATACCTTTTCAGGTCTGAATTCTTACTTAATGGCTTTACTACATACTGTAAAGAAGTTTCCATATAACTGCATATAAAAAGCCTTCCAAGCTACTCCTACTGTATTAGTGATATAAATTCCTCTGATGCTGATATTTAATCCTTACCATGATTATATAATCATAACTATCAAATAAGATGGTCTTAGATTATTTATTACCCTATATCAGGACAACTGTGTGCATATTTGTATTTTCACGTTAAATTTAGCATCAGGAATTCCATGAGGATGAGATGTTTAATGAACACATTTCACAGTTCTCCACAGTATCTTAAGGTTTTGCTCAGATTTCAACTGCAATGGTTGCTATGTTATAGGTGAAAAGACAGTTCTTTTAAGGACTTCCTGGTTACATTGGATGATTTTCAGCCTCTGAAAGTTTTAGGTTTCCAGTTTCTCCCTCCTGTAAAAAAAAATAATAATGAGGTTCCTTCTGTACTGCTCCAAATTGTCAGTCATTCTCCATTGCAGTGGTCCTTTAAGTAGCTTTTCTTTCAGAAGTGTTGCTCTAAAGGTTTTTTTAGCTTGGGATATTGAAATAAAGGCATTCACTCACCTAAATACAAAAACTGCTTTTTTATACATCTGCAAACTTTATTTGGTTGAATGATACTCTAAGTTACGATTTCATTTTAAATATGATTATTTCCAATCAGTATTTTTCTGTTGGATGTTGGAAGCAATATTGCTCACTATATAACATTAATCATTTGGCATACTTTTTTTTCATTTTTGTGTAACATTTTTAATAACTCAGATCTTGCAAAAGAAATAGAATCGGCTAACTGTTGTAAAACTGCATATGCTGTTTCTTCACTAAAGACACTAAAACACTAAAACTTTTGACACATCTATTTCCCTCTTTGTGATAGTAACATTAATATTTAAGTACACAACATATTCCAAAAGGTATAGTTGAAGAAATTTTATATTAAAAATATTTTTTCATACTGCAGATGGAATGGACAACTCAACTTCTGTATGAGTCCAAGGCTGTTTTTCAATAAACAAACAAACATTTGCTTTGACTAAGAATTTGAAATATACATACGTACTGAAATCCAACAGATAAGAGACTCACCTTGTGATGTAGCATCTAGCCCTATAAAACCTGGTTGAGATCAAGAGACATTTTAAATTGTTCTACCACTTTTAAACAGTACTATCATCAGACTATTTTCAATAACAGGTCTTATTCTAAGAATAGATTGTACATGAAGACACGTAATTTGCTGAAGTGTAAGCTGTGTTATCCCCTCCCCCCCCCCAGTTTAAATGATTTAAATCAGCTCACAGTATTTAAAAGGCTAGTGCATGCTACATTTTAATTTATACATTTCAATACATATACAAATATACATATACAAATGAAGGATTTTTTTTTTCCTTCTAAGAGTTGTTTTTTAGTTTTTCCCTGAGTGTAAACAGTCACTATCTCACCATTGGTGTCAAGTTTTGTCAACAAATTTCCAGAAAATAAAAACAACAAAAGGAGACCCTTACAATGATAGCCAAAAGAACATTTGAGAAAACATTTTGAAGTCCTAAACTTAACTAAAGAGTCACATGAATATACATCAGGCATTCCTCATTAATTCAGCAGCACTGCTAACACACCTAAGATAGATAATTGCAAACCATTTGTAGACCAGTTGTCCTGGTTTCAGTTAGGACAGTTATTTTTCCTCCTAGTAGCTGGTAGGGTGCTATGTGTTGGATTAGGATGAGAAGAGTGCTGATAACATGCTGATGTTTTAATTGCTGCAGAGCAATGCTTACACCAAGCCAAGGACTTTTCAGCTCCTCGCTCTGTCCTGCCAGCGGGCAGGCTGGGGGTGCAGCAAGAGCTGGGAGGGGACAGACCCAGGACAGCTGACCCAAACTGGCCAAAGGGGTATTCCATACCATCTGACGTCATGCTAAACAATATATAGGGGTGGCTAGCCGGGGTGGGGGGCCGGCTGCTCGGGGTTGGGCTGGACATTGGTCAGCTGGTGGTGAGCAATTGCATTGTGCATCACTTGTTTGTACACATTACTATTATTATTTTCTATCTTAATAAACTGTATCTCAACCCACAGGCTTCACTTTCCCGTTTCTCTCCCCCATCCCAGAGAGGGAGGGGGGAGGGTGAGCGAACGGCTGTGTGGTGTTTAGCTGCTGGCCGGGTTAAACCACAACACCAGTACATAAGAGGTATTTCTTGTCAGGTGTTGGAGTTGTTGGGTCTTTTGTTTTGTTCAAAGTATTTTCCTCATTTCTAGTGACTAAAGGAAAATAAAAGGAAAGTACTCCATGCATCACCAGAAAATGAAACATCAGTTTACAGGAGGTACCCTAAATCACAGGATTGCATTCTAACTCATGCATTTCAATCATTGATTAATGACACAAATGGTTTTATAGATAAATTATGCAAATGTTCATAGAGAATTCTTCACCTTTCGAGAGGGGCTTTGTATTTTATTGCTGCTAATGGACTGTGTTGTTTTAATTATATTTGAATCTCATTATTTCTTCTGAGGTCTGATACATGTCCTGATTCCCAGTACACACTGACAACCAAACCAGAAAATACTGATTCTACAGAAGGATCTTTTGTCCTACTTTGACAAGGTAAACTGAAAGGTCTGTTTCAGATAGAAAGCGGGAGTAAGGCACAATGGGCTACATGAACATTAATTCCTTGACTTGCTAAAGAGGATGAGCCACCAGTTCTGAGCATTCAACTTAATTCGACTAGTTTAAGAAGTTAGCCATGTAGTCTCAGTTCTTAAAATAACAAAAACACTTTTACAATCAAGACACAACAAATTAGAAAGGAGTCTTGCTTAAACTGCTTGACAGCACTTGCTCAGTAACTTCACCTGATTAACCTTATTTTTCCCCTATAATCTACATGTACAGCAGGAAAGAGAAAAAGAATCAGTGATATTAGGACCCTATTGAACATTCTGTACATTTAATGCTTAGGACAGTGAGCAGGTCTGATGATGCAGACAATACTGACTATTCTACACAGCCATGCTAATTTATGCAGGGAAAAAGACACAGACAATTCCTAAAATATGCATACTTGCTATGGTATCAAAAAAAAAAATAAATAAAGACCTTTGAGCTTTAATGGGAAAATCTGAACTCCTGTGTATAAAGCAAAATGTTCAGGGAAAAGTTTCACTATTACATGGTAGAAGTAGTAATGCTGAATGAATATGCATTTTCCAACCTGGGAAAAATACTTTAGTGTCTTACATGACCAATTATTTTTTCATCTATAGAACTTAATTCAAAGAACAAGGAAACAACTGACATAAGAAAGACTGTTAGAGAACTGGGAGGTGGGGAAGCATTCATATTTTGCTCTGAAAAAAACAAGTGGTAAAAAATGTAGAGTAAGTTATATACAGAATTATTTTCATAAGCACCTTTGGCTAATTCTTCTAAAAGACAAAAATCTGCAGTTTTGTACAGCAGATATTTTGTTCTAGTGAATTTATTAACTTTATGTTACTTTCTTTACTTTTACCTTCCAATTTATTTCTCTACGTGGAGTGGTAGGAGACCAAGGATGAGCCGGTTCTAATTACTACTTACCAAGGATCTAGCTTTAGGAGGTTCCTGTAACCACTTTGTTCACTTCGCAGTTCTATTTGCAGCCACGTGGCAGACTGCTGTCCCAGCTGTTTACTTTGGATCATTATCTACAGAGAGCCTTCACTCCGTTCTTTGTCTTATAAGAGAAACTCTGAAACACTTTAGCTACCGGAGCAAATCACCGTGTTATCAAGAAGTACCAGCAGTTTTGCAGTCATAGGGCTATTGCAATCCCTGACAGATGAGAGAAGCTCATGACACTGCTAAGAAGTAACTAAACATCTTGCTGCACACTACTAGGACAAATGCATCACGTTCCAATTGCTTTATGACAGAGACTTAATCTACTTGAACATTTAGGCTTCTCATTTTTTTTTTTTTGCTTAAATTATATATATTTGTAAATAACACTGCATCTATAATTCACAATGCAGAAAATATTTTCACCATTGACAAGTTCTCATACACCAATGTTTACCACCCCCCACCAAAGAAAGAACCAAAACAGTCACAGCATTGTACCTGGCTTAGTATCAAAATATTGTGGTGCTAGATATTTTTCTTTAGTGTACCTTGAACTCTAAACCAATCAGATACAAATAACAAGTTGTGGTAATATGTTTTTATATTTATAATAAATTTATATTTACTATTATAATTAATATCTATAATAAAATGCGGTAATAAAATAATAATAATAATAAAAACAAATAACAGACTAGACCTGTTACAGAACAGCAACACTATTCTATAGACCTGACTTTAGAACCTTCCATTACATTTGTGTAACTAAGTTTTACCTAAGTATTTATAAGTATTGCCTAGCAATTCACTATAGGACCTTGATTGCTCATTTTATGAAAAGAGAAAGACAAAAGCCATAGCATTTCAATGGGTTTAGACAATTCTGTACTTTGTATATAATTATGCACGTACTATATGCTTATATGCCACACTAAGTATTTTTATGTACAGAAAACTATATATAAAGAAATGGAAAGCAGACCTCTTACTCTTGTACCAGCTGCCTTAAGAGACTAAGCAATAAACACTCGTCTATATGATACCATTTGTACTGAAACTGTCCAACTACTTGAGGCCAACAGAAAAATCTTTAAGTGACTTCAAGAGAAAGTTTTAAAAGCCATTTTTAAATCCACTACATCTATCTTTGGATAAATTATAACTAAACAAGATATTTTATGCTTACTCCTGTTCAGATAGCATCTGATCAAATAAATTTCTGATTTCTAGGTGGTTATTAGGAGTTACGCTTCTTGGATTCCTCTATAGCCACTAGAAAATAAAACAACTCTATGTTGGAATGTAATGAATCATTTTTCAATCTCTTTTTTTAAAAGTAAACTGAGTCATCTTACCTCTCTAATTACAAATGGTGTCTAGAAAAAAACTGATGAATCTCAATCATGGCTGAAGAGGTGTTAGATAAACTCAGTGACCTGAAAAACAGTTTTACTTTCGAAAAGAACAGCTGACTCCTTTACTCACTACCTTACCATGAAAAGAGAAAGTCAGACAACTTTCCTGGCAGCCCGTGAAATATTTCTAACAATAATACTTATTGTTAGGTATTAATACTGTTAATACTTATTTATAAGTATTAACAGCCTGACCCTGCTAATATTGTGCATTCTCGTTCCTTTCAGTAAGGGTACACAGTGGTAACTGAGAAGGTGGTTCTACAACCAGGCTCTGAATTACTCTTAAAAATACAGAGACTGTTTCCTCACAGCAGAATTGACTCAAGTAAGGGGAAAAACAGGGAAGATTCCCTCTAACTCACACCAGTGACTGCTACCCTGGACAATGTTCTAACCTCAGTAGATTTTCTATTGATTTGCAGCAGTAGGAAAAATAACCCTGATGCTTCTTTTTAAAGAACCACCACTGACTAAAGAGATACTGACTGAACTCTAAAGCAAAGACAAATTAATGTTAGTACACAAAACCTCTGAAGAGGTAAGAGTGCACACTGAAATGATTAGGTAAACATTAACATTTTTATGAAAGAAGAAAGTAAATATTATGAAAGTTAGAAATAGCTTCATATTAAATAATTGACTTTTCACATAATACCTGAGCGAACCTAGATGTTTATAGTAATTGCTTCATTTGTTTAAATGAAGTAGTAGGCAGGGACCAGATCCACAGCTGCTGCAACAACCCAGTTAAGCTGAGCACAGCTGTGCCAGTTTGTGTGCTGGGTACCCAATCCAGACATCTACAAAGTTGTTTATGCTATTCAACTTTAAAGTTACTGGTTTCATTCTAAAATAGCATTTGGATCATTATGGATTATCAAAGGACTTCAGAAATTATATTGTTACAGCTTTCCCTTAGGTAAAACACAGATTTTGATTACAACAACACAGTTTCAATTCTGACTAACATCTACATTCACTGACAGTGTATGTAAAACAAAATTCGTTTTTTTTTTTTTTTCCACTATAGCTCAGAAGTTATTTCAGCTCTTTCTGAATGAAAACAATAGCTTCCTAATATAACCACAAAGCCTACTGTAAATGCAGATTTCATATAGCAAAGATTAGCATATAGATATAGCAATTGGGAAGGATATTTTCAATGAATGAATTATGCAAAACAGGAAATGTTACAACAATTAAGGAAAAAATTAAGTTCATCAAGCAGTACTACTCACATAAAAACTTCAGCTCTGCCTAAGACTGGAGAGCTCTGAAATTCAAAACATATAAAGCAGATTCTAATCTACAACAATAAAAGCAAATGAACAAGCACTAAGAAACCAAGAATAAATCAGAAAAATCCCACCTTAGATGCCTATTGCATAGAAACGAGGAGCCTGAGGCCAGAAAACAGCTTACATGCAACTCACCCTGCTCTTATATGGCCTGTAAATGGCTGCCACTACCTGGGCCTTTGATCACCCCAGCAGAGCAGTTTTTAGGATATTGTCTATGTAATTCTCAACAGATATCAAACCAAACATGAACAATTTTAAAATGTAAGGAAAATACAGAAGAGCTGTGTTAGGAACCTTTGGATAAGGACCTTAGAAGAGACAAGCACAAAAGCTGTACATAAAATCACACCATTACAACAACACCACTTTGTTAATGATTGTCCCAGTATATTCCCATTTTTTTCTACAGCAGGCTTCCAACTCGAGATCAAGACAGTGTATGCAAGAGTCCTTTGCCTGTGTACTGCAACTGGGCAAGCATATCTCTGTGCAGCAACATCAGCAGGCAAGAAGCATATGGTGCATCCAGCTGGAAGGCAAAGTAATCAGAAGAGCCTCCTGGCCACCGTCTTTAAGTGGGGAAAGATGTGTAATAGAGGACAGGTGAATCAAACACGGTGTGCTTCTACAGCAGTGGGAGCCAGCACCTGACAAGCTAATGTGTGTGTTATATTTGCTTCACAAACTTTTCCATGGTTCCTAAACAGTATTTGCAGGAAAGCTTCAGCGTAGCACTGCACTCACTGGAAAAAATCCCACCGAAATCTACAGGATTTTTGGCTAATTGAACTTCACAGGTTGCAGTATTGTAATTTTAGATAAAAGCACCAAGAAATTAAATGTATCCAAGGTCACCAAAGAAGTCAGAAGGGTATGCGGCTTCCAAACAGCAAAGCAGCAAAATTCTCCTCTGTATCTTAAACACATTTAAGTTTAAGAATACTTATGGCCTATTGACATTACCTGGATTTTTAAGTGTTTGGCTGAATAGGGGTGGATTTAAACACATTTTAAGCATCTGTCTGAATTCAAGCTGAGATATTCTGACACTGCATCTTTTAGATCAATCAAAGGCAAATATATATACTAGGAAAACGGTGAACTGTGTTTTTCTTTGCCGTAGTTTTTTCTTCATTTAAAAATATATTTTACCATTTCTAATCTCTGGAAATATTTATTTTCTTTTCATGTTCACTAATTTTCTTTCCCTGCAAGTAATAAGTAACAAGGGCCTATTAATGGACTGAATGTTCTATTGTTATATAAATTCTTAAAAGGAAAAAAAAAAAAAAAAAAAAAGTTTCAACTTTCAGGAACTTTGAAGGTTCTAGAACTGTTTAGTTCTTCTGTTTACATAGATTTTACCTGATCTGATTTTAGGGAAATCATCATTATGGATCGATTTTGTTTCTTAAGTAACTACAAAATTACACGGTAGCTCATTGGTCCATAGGAATATGAACTGTTGTTTACGACTATGAACTGTTGTTTAGTACACCAAATTGTCAGTCATGATTCAAAGATTTGAGTCTCAAACAAACATTTCCTTCCAAATGCTGAGCTGGAAGGCAATGAGCCACAAAATCACTCACTGCTGTGAACAGTAGAACAGTATTTGAACAGTAGATTGACAAGAGCACACTCCATCCTCTGTGGAAGAGCATTCTAGATGTAGTAGGTTTGCTAAATTTACACTAACGGTTCTATGAAAGCACCAGGAAGTTGTAGATATACAGTAGATACTTCATCAGAAGCAGTGAGTTAGAGAACAGGGAATAAACACATATGGTGTTTGTATTCCAATACAGATAGTTCCAGATGTTGCAAGAAAAACTTCCTGAAAAAGATCTCATCAGTGATCACCACTGGATTTACCAAGCTCCCGTAATCCCTACAAACTCCCAGTTTTAACCTTTTTTTTTTTCTGGTGGTTTTTGTTAATTCTGCAGTGGATTTTCTTTGTTTACTTTGTTTCTTTGTTTTTAGAAAGCAAAAGATTATCCCATTCCTCATTTCTGACATCAGGCAAGAATACCTATTAACTAGGAAAGAATCCTTCATTTCTGGCGATCCAGGTTGATGTTTCGCAACAGCAAGGGAAGGCATAAGAAATTGCGGTTTCTGTGGATTAGAAATTCTGAGAAAGTAAGGTTTTCCGTTTGAAACACCACATCTGGAGACTTTAAAAATCATCATATCCAAGTTTCTGGGCATCAGGTATTTTACATCTTTATTCCATTTTTAATAGATAATGGGTTCAAAGACATGCCACTTTCAATTTTCAACACAGATCTAGAAAGCTCACATTTCTTTAATGGGCATTGTATCTCAGATTGACTCTTTGAAAATAGTGCAACTTGGTTTTGTGAAGATTCTCATTTGTATTTCCCTGGAAGTTCTCTTTCTACTCATCTTTTGAAGAGGAAAGAGGCACTGGATAGAACCCTACTGTGAACTAAAAGAGGCGTAATGAGAGTGAACTTCTATTTGAGCTCATCATGTGCCTTTTGTAAAAACATGAGGTGACAATGATATGTCCTGCTTTCTTTACTGTGGCTGTAAAATAAATGAAAAAAATAAAGTTAAGGAACACTTTTATTATGTCTACTGAAGGGACAATAGCTATTCTTTGATATATTTCTGAAGCACATTGAATTATAAATCAAATTCAAATCATATATTTAACAAAATATTTCTGTTTAATCACACAAGCAAGACTTGTAAATAACAGAGTTCAAAGCTCTGGAGCAGATGGGCTTTCTGTTTTAATTCTTCATCTGATCTGCTGTGTGCCAGTAAATCTCTGAGTTTCATTTGCTTCATTCAAATCCCTTGGCTATTCAGGACACATTGTGTCTGTTGTAGAATGTCAGTTGTTTTATATAGGCTCCTAAACTAAAACAAAACATATGTATATTTAGCACACACAAAGAATAATATGAAAAACAAAATGTTGAAAAAAAAATAAAATCCTGCCCTGCTGACCTGTATAAATCCTCTGTATAGGTGTTATGTACACCTATAGAGAGGATGCAGACATTCAAGCAATAGGCCAGATTTTAAAAAGAGTTTACTAGACATTCAAAAGCAAAAAATAGTGGTAAATTAGGAGTTAAATATTTTAAACTTTTTCACTACTATAAAAATCTTTCTCTATGCCAATTTTAATTTAATTTAACTTATTTATTTTGCCAAAATAAGATTCAATTGGTTTAACTTTATTGCTAATAATCACTTACACTAACTTTAGGACTCAGAGCACTGCACCTAGAAGTTGTGCCAAGTTAGTTTGGGCTGACTGTTTAGATTTAATAACATTGTTTTTAAATGATTTAGCTCTTTACTATCTTGTAACATTATAGCATCTTTTTGAAAACTTTCTGGAATCATAAAGCTGGCTTGGAAAAAAATAGTCTTCTTGATCTCTTCTTTTCCAAATGTGATTATAACACTTTCCACTGAGATGCACATCAGCTTATATTGAGTTACCAACAGATCTGTAGTGAATCCCTAACAGTCTTGGACTTGATAAATGCATTACCCTTAGTGGTGTTTGGGTAGGACAGGGAAAGAAAATAAGCATCGCACGACGTGTCTTTCCCTTAGCACTTGTTCTTTGAAAGAACATTCCTGTTGCTAATAACAAATTATATTTGTCTTTAAAAGACTAGACATTTCCTTCTGTGCTTTTTTTCCCTTAAAAGCCAGCTATTTTGTTACCGCAATCCATCACAAAACAGCCTATTTGTTAGATTACATCAAAATATTTTTAGCATTTACTATGGAATGACATGATAACTGTGATAACAGCCCTTGAAAAGAAAAGAGAAAATCTGGGTTACATGTGAGCACTGATGGACAGGAATCTCAGCCATGGAGGAAAAATAGTTTTGTCCTACTTTCTGAGCAGATGAGAATTAGAGACAGAATGAGCCACTTCCAATTTTAGGTCAATATTTTCACCCAGGGAGAACTCTGAAAAACATGTCATCCTTTGGCATGCAGCACTCATGTCCATGGAGGCAAAGACCATCCTGTGTAACCCTTGACACTTTTCTAAAATAAAAACAGTTGCCATTGTTTATATACCAATTAAAATAATTCAAGAGGGGCAAATGTGGGATGCGAGGTTATGTCTCTTTGGCTCTGAAGCTATTCCAGCTACCCATTTGCTCTTTATGGCACAGAGGTACATGAACCTCTGCCATTGAATCATTCACTTTTTACTTCTTCTGTCTGTCTCTCTGTTTACAGACACATAAATACAGCAAATATACATAAAATTTATTTGTTCTTATGAAATGAAGGGGAAAGTGAAATACTGGAGTTACGCTGAAAATGTATTTATTTTTGCAAACACACTATTCATCAGGACTAAAAGAGATTCTGTGTGTATACACACACAAGGTCATTGTAGATAATTGTAGATAATTCTCATTGTAGATAACTCTCTAGTGACAGGGCAAGGAATCTGAGCGGTTTTACAGCACACAAATTCCATGTACTTTAACAAAAAAAAAAAAAAAAAAAAAAAAAAAACTTGCACTGTTTTTATAAACTCAGGTAAGGACCTCAGCATACTTGTTGCTTAAGCAAAACTAACATTTCACTATAAGAATAAAAGCATAGTAAATATATTAGCAAAGAACGTGAAAACATTGCATATTTGGAAAATACCTCTAGCCACTAAGAAGCATGTTCGTGATTTGAAAACTCATTACTTAAAATTCCCTTGGAAAGTCACTAGGTTTTCCTGTTCCCTACTTTTCTGTGCACTGATAACAACCTTGAAGCAAACTAAGATGAACTACATTGGAGATGCCTGGAAACAAAGTAAAAAGTTAATTGCAGATCTCTTTAAAATAACCTGAGGTTATTTAATGCTGATCATAAGAACTGTCAGGACTTGGTGCACTAAGGGACTTTGATTTAAAAAAAAAAAAAAAATGCTTTCCTTGTGCTTAGGGAAATCATTGCAGTGTTTAGCCTGTTATGTCAGGCATTCATCCAAAATGACTGCCACCTTGGAAGTTATTGCCAGCCTTAGCTATGAATGTCATTGGTTTGTAGGACTGAATCAAATCTTTATGCTGTTACAAAGACAAACAAATCATGTGTTCTGTGAGGATGTGTAGACTGTGCAATATTTGATTTTAAAACCTGGGTAAAGCTTGCAATAGATAGGTTAAGTGTGACATAGGATACCAACTCAAGTTATCTCTGGCAAAATATGTAGATTTTGCATCCCTTGGAGCAGCATTGTAGGAAGGAGCAGAAACTGGATCAGTGATGGCAATAGGAGGGGAAGAGGGAAAGTAAGCAGTATTTGAGATCCAGTAGGTGCATGTGATACGAGGATTTTTCTCCCCCCATGGATGCTGGTGGTACCTTATAAGTAACAGATACCGAAGAATTGCTGTTATCTTTACTCTGAGAGGAGCTGAGGCAGCTGACCATGCTGCGCTCCCAGCACTTCGCAGCGCCTGCCACTTCAGCAGAAGGCTGGGAGCGATGAGAGGTGCCTAGAGCCCCGGTGCCCGCAGGTGAGCGGCTGCGCGGCGCGCTCGCGGGGCGGCTGCACCCAACTTTTCTCCTCGCTTCTCCTCACGAGTAGCGACGCCCTCCCAGCGCTCCTGCTTTGCTCCCGGAGGCCGGGAGGGTCCCGGGGGTTCCCAGTCCGGCCCGGCTCCTCCGAGCCCACGCGTGGCCCGGGCAGAAGCGGGAGCCGGGGGGAGCTGCTCCGGCTGCAGCGCCCCGAGGGGCTGCGAGGGCCGTCCCCGGGGGACACCGGGGGTCGGGGGGGAGGGAGGGGGGAGACGCAGGGCACAGCCTTGGGGCCGCTCCCTGCAAACGCGGCGCCCACCGGCAAAGGGCGTGCGACAGTGCCGGGGGGAGGGGGGCGCAGCAGGTCCCGGAGCCGGATTCCTCGGGGTCTGGCCCCAAACGCAGGTTACCTGTGGTTAATTAGGATTGCAAAGCATCTCTGGCCCCATCTGGCTACATGCATAGGCTACCGGCCCGGCTCGGTAAGCATATACGATCTATAGGCGCACACGCGTAGTGCTGCATCTTCTACGTTTCCAGCTAGCCTTCATTCATCTTTGTGCCGTGATTAAATGTTTGATCAAAGGTTGAACGCTAACGCGAGCCACTTGTATTTTTGTAATTCACGGCCCTTAAAATAGTGTTTTGTAAACTGCAGGTGTCAAAAGGTTCCCAGTCCAGCCTCCCCCTGCGCAGCCGTGCGGCTTCCTCCCCAAAACAATAATGTTGCAGATTGGAGAAGGATTTGAGGCTGCAGCCAGAGAGAAAGGGATTAGGGCGAGAGCACTGGAAGTTAAATTGTGCTGCATATAAAAAATGGGCGGATTGGTCTCTAGATGAGAGCTTGGTACCACCTTCCTTTCTAAAATAAAATCTCTCTGGCATGAAGTCACAGCCTATTTCACATCCGGTTTACCCTGGGACGTATTACTACTGTCTTGCTAAAGAGAAAGCTTTTGTTGTAGAGAGCGGCGGCCAGAATATCGGCAAGGGAGATTTGGCTGCTAAAAGCCCGGAGGAGCGGAGCAGCGGCGACGCCGGCGATGGCCGAGGCGGAGTGAGCGGCGGGGCCGGGGCCGGAGCCGCGCAGCCTCCGCGGGCGGGCGGGCGGGCGGGGACCCCCGGCACAGCCGGGCAGCGGACCCGCGGGGCTCCCGGCAAGGGCGGCTGCACTCGAGCGCGCCCCCGCGCACCCCCGAGCGCGCCCCCCGCTGCTGCTGCGGGCTCCGCGGCCAGGAGCGGCTCCTCCGCCCGCTCTCCGCAGGTACCGGCGGCCGCTGGCGTTTGCTTTTTTGCCTCTCCCCCCCTCTCCCTCTCTCTCTCCCTCCCTCCCTCCGGCTGGAAAAGCCGCAGCGATCGATGGGCGGTTAAATTTATTTGGGGTTCTTTACCTTTGAGCGTGGACGGATTTGCACCGCTCCCCTTGGAAAAGGTTTATGGGGTTGGGGGCTTTTTTTGCCTTTTTTTTTTTTTTTTTTTTCTCTCTCTGAGGGAGGCGGTGGGAGGGGTGGCTTGCTCAGGGTGAGGGGGAAATACAAAGTTGAAATGCCGGGAGGAAAACAAGTCGCGATTTGCACCGCAGAACTGTGCAAATCTCTCACGGGGGTCACAATGCATCAAAATGCCTATTCTTCTTTCTTTCTTTCTTTTTCCTTTTTTTTTCTTTTCCTTTTTTTTTTTTTTTCCTTTTAATTTTTTTTTTTCCTTTTTTTTTTCTTGTTTTGTTTTGTTTTTCTTTCTTCCAGTGGGCTCTGCTGGAATTCTCCCAGATGTGTGGCTTTCTCCCATTTTGAAGGGGAAAACCAGTGCTGGTTGCACAGGCGGTGCGGGCTGGGGGAGGCCGGGGACAGGGGCTTCTGCTGTCTAACGCTCCGTGCAAGTCTTTAACGTTTGTTTTTTCCAGCTGCAAGAAACTTTCCTTCTCCGGGATTTTCAGTGCCTTTATGGGTTCATTGAAGCAGGGGCTGGTGTTGGGGGGCTTGGAGGGGAGCGTACGCAGAGCTCAACAGATCAAGATAGTTCAAAATAATTCACTTTCCTTTCATTCCTTATCCTGAGAAGGCTTTTGCAAAGGCAGAAGTTGGCAGGACTCGGAGAAGGCAAATTTTGAAGCCACAGATGTTGCCTCTCTCTGTAAGGGGCTGATCACAGCACAAGTTGAGATGCAGACTTGTCCCTGAAGATCTTTATTCCTGCTTTCCTGCCACATCCAGCTCCTTCCCACCCAGTTAGTTTAGCGTAGCCCTACTCAATGCTTATCTGACGATCATTTGTCTGTAAATGCATTAATTATATCTCACTGCTTACATGTAGCTTTGTAATGATATTTTATTGATTTAAATTGTCCCTGAGAGAATGCAGTGAATTGGGTAGCTTTATAAAGATACAAAACATTTCCATGAACAGTTCTTCATATTCTCAGACACTTGGAAAACTCCAGTTCACTACCAGGGGGAAAACACAGGCTTCAGATTTTTTTTATTTAATGTAATGAATACTAAAAAATCGACTGGATTCCTGCACACAGTATAGATATGTAAAGAGACCTGCAGCATCTCCTGGGTAATCAGTTGAATCTGGAACACCAAACCCACAAATATCAGCTAACTTTGTGTTTGATGATTTGTTGGAAAGCAAAAGAAACGTTCTGGGTTTTATTATACTCAAAGGTAAGCTGAGAGTAACTCACTCTGGGGAGAGGAGAGGAGGAAAAGGCTGCTAATGCAAAAACACTTCCTTGCAGCCATCAGAGACTGGTAGAGACTTAGGAGATGGTGGGTAGGCTGTCAGCACATGGTTTCTTTATGAACTGTGCCCTTTAGCCTGACAAAAATGTTAGTGTGCATACCTAGCAGCAGATTACAGTCAGAATCTGGTGATTGTACTCCTTCTCTGACACAAATATTTCAGGGAAGGGGGAGCGGTATTACCTGTAAAAGAAAGTTGCTTCCATCACACCAGAGCAAAGCAGTGGCTGAGAGGGAAACACCACTCTCCTCAGTCACACAGCCACATGCTGACACCTTCCAAGAGCTGTGGAAGGACTCAGGCTGGTTTAAGTCAAACAAGAAACAATCACACTTGTTCTCTGGAAACATTAGGGAGCTGCCTTGTCACTTTTGCAACACAGAGAAACTGAGTAAGAACTCTCACAGACTTTGGGGACAGCATCTTTAACTTGTAACTGCTTTTGTTTAAGTTCAAGAATAATGCTGACAAGAATGCTTCCTTACCACAAAATAAATCCCACCCAAGGCTTCCATGTCCAAAAGCAGAAAGTAAACAAAACAGCCAAGGCCATGCTCCCTTATACTGAATGACATGAGATATAGTATTGTGAGGTTATTGTCTGACATCAAATTATTCTGTAAAAGTTGCATAAATTGGATGTTCATTTTTCACGGTACCTGCTTTAATACAGGAGTCATTTATGATTATTTTCCTTCCAGTTTCAGAGTCCACCATGAAGAGAATCTTGGTGCTTTGTGACTGCCTGTGGGCCTGGAGCCTCCTCCTGAATGCACTGACTGAAAGAAGGTGAGGAGATACTTTTTAATGCACCTACATATTTTAGGAACCTTGCATTTAATACAGCAGCATAAAGCAAATATTTCAAGGGCTGTACTACTATTCAGTGTATTGGGGAAAGTTAATCCCTGTTCAAATCCCAGCTAAATCTAAGAGAAGATTGAAATAAAACTGCAATTTTTTTGCATAACATCTTTTTCATCTTTTTTTTTTTTTTTTTTTTTTTCCCAATATTGTGAATGAAACAAAGCAAAAGCTCTCTGAAACAAATTAAACTACCTTTAAAACACCTAGGCAATTCTTTATACTCTTATGGAATGACTGCTCAGAAATAAAAGTTTCTTTAGAGGAAAAAAATGTAATTTAGCTTTTTTTAAAAAATTTCTTTTAAAAATTAAATTTAAACGCTACTTATTAACTTTATTATCCCTACAAGCAAGGAAAAACTTTCATTTTTTGTTTGGGTCGGGACTGTGACCTGACTTGCAAAGCCAAAGCAGACCTTCCTGGGGAAGGGGGACTGCTTGAATAAGGAAGAATTTGCAAGCTCAAACACCCAAACAGTTGATGCATTTGAAAGACAATGCTGTACTGAATCTCTATGAAATATATGTTGAAGTCACAATCTAAAAGTGACTATCATTTGTAACTGTATGACAATTTACCTAACAACTAATAGATTAACTAAAGACTAGAAAGCAGTTTGGAATATACTTGAAGTACTCTATTCAATTCAAAATTCAGTAAAGGGATTCAAGAAGGCTTACAAATATATTTCTGGATTTTAAAAATATTAATATCCCGCCAATAATGTTACGTAATGACCAAAAAGCATTATCAGTTTTGTATTGTCAGTAGTGATACCTAAAGGATGTATTTGGCTTTGATGTCCATAGTGTCTTCTTATACATTAGTGGCTCTTGATAAACTTGTCTTCTGGCTACCCAGAAGTATTTAAATAGAGTGGTGTGGGCAAAGGGACGAAGGTTCATCTGCACAAGTGTTTTCTCTTGGGGAGAGGAAAAAAAAAAAGAATAAAAGAATAAAACCAGGTGACTCATGCAACAATTGTCATCTGGAATAAACATAACATTTTATAAGAAATACATTTATCCTTGTAATATATTAAGAAAGGTGAGATTTGAAGTATTCATGAAGTATTTCATTTGGCCCACCTAGAGAATTTTGTGAAACTGTGTTTAGCTGTATCTGTATGTGTACCTATATATGTGTAGGCATATATGTATTATATCTGTAATGTATGCAAGTCCATTCTTAATGTGAGAATTTAAATGCATCTGACTAGTATTTAAAAATTCTATGGTGTGTCACTATTATAGTGACCTGTAGATGGAGTTAGTGCACAGTGTTTTATTATACTGTGGTTTCATATGAACACAATCATATACAGTCAATTTTTCCTCACAATGTACACAAATTACATTAAATTTATCTGTTTTAAAGCCATTTTGTCATAGTAACTTTGCTTGCCTTTTCTTCTGGATCACTGTTAATTCTTTAAGAAAAAAATCATCAAATTAGATAAAATGTCTGTGATACAGGAGTACACAGTCTTTCCATAGAATTATTTCTTTTAATGAAAAAGAAAAACAATCAAACAAAAAAACACAAAACAAGCACACACACACACAAAAATGCATTATGAATATTTTAACATGACTGTTTTGACTGAAAAATCACAGTCCCTGTGGAGTTACAGTATACTTTATACATATACAAATGTTCAGATTCTTCCTGTTATGAACATATGTCAGTTAAAAGCAGCCCTAACTGTGCTTTTTGCCTCTGAAAAAATGGTGAAAGGAACAGGTAAAGGTACTGACAAATGTGTCAGCCAGAATGGAAGCAGTGTATTGTATTGCATCCTTTCACGTTGCACTGCCACTAAACCATCTTTCTGATGCCGCTTCTGCAAACATACACATTTATTTACCCCTAGAATTTCTGAAGTGTTATTATAACCTTTTGCCACCTTAATCCTGATGACCTTCTGCTATCCTTGAGATATGTATGTGCAGCAGCTTTTTTTTTACTGATGGTGAGTGGTAATATAGAATTTAATCCTGTGAAAAGTCCTCTATTGCAATTCTACGTAAGATGTATGAGAAAAGATCCTTTGAAAGATACTGCTCAATGGAGACGGCAGGAGAATTTGTTATTTGGTAACATTTAGGAAAAATAAAAAAAAAATAACATCTGTGACTTATAATGCAACTGTGGGTATAAAAAATACGTATAGACCAACCTAATTTTTATTAAGTGACATTATATGATATGGCTAGAAGGAATTAATAGTATTTTTTTTATTATTATTTAAAAAAAAAACTGTTAGAGATTTTGTCTTCTTCATTAGAAACAGTGATGTATATACATTAAGATACCCTGAAAACTCTTCTCAACAAAGTCACATACTCTGAGTGTCAGTTTTAAAATTTGTCTAAATCTATAGAGTTACTTATTCAAATCTAAACTGCAAAACAGCTTGGAGGCATTTCCAGAATACCTACATTCAGAGTATCAGAGTACCTTTCCTCCTTCTTCCTGGATTTGATACAAGTGAAATGATTTGATACACGAGATACACAAGGATACCTGACTGATGTGGTTTACATAAAATAATTTTGCAGATATTTTAACAGAAACATACTGTTTTGCATATCAGTAATATCCCTTGCAAGATGGTCTTTGCTGGTTAGAGCAGGAGTGACTGGTAGAGCACTGAGACCCATGTAGCACCAGAGCCGTATGGATAACAGGCTGCCTAAAGAATCACTTGTGTGGCTAGACCTGATCCTAACAGAAGCTTTTGGTATTGAACTGTTAATCCAGTTCAGCAGCAAGTGTGAGAAAGTGCTGTTTTGGAAGGCAGCATTTTGTATTTCAGTCGTGATGACTACACGTGTTGACAATGGAAGTCTTCCCAGCAATGAATGAAAAAATAGTACTCGGTTTGGCTTTAAGACAACTGTAATCTATGATTAAGGGAATTATCCGTGACAGGGTGTTTGGTAAAGGTTTCAGATTTACAAAAAAAAAAGGTTGATTCTTATGCTATTTACAGCAGACAGAAACCAGCAAGCCTTCAATTCTGATTTCCATTGATGGAAGTAAGATTTTGGTAGCTGAGTTCAAAGAGCTTAATTCTATCCTCATTAAAGGAAAATTTCAGGACCTTTATCTGAATTAGAGATGTACATTAGGGATCTGTAAGTGAAGCTTTATAGACGTGGCAGATTTCCATATCAACAGATGATTCCATTACACATTTATAAGGAAAAGTTGGAGGCATTCTTCCAAATGAAATCACTAGAGAAAAATGGGAAATAAAGAAAAATTATGTATTGTTCTATGAAAGTATACACTCAAATGATTTACTTATGTTCTTGTAAGGATATCTTTGTGGGGTTTTATTTTTTAGCATTTATTTTCAGCATTTAAATATCAGTGTTCTAAACTACTGTATCTTTCTTATGCAAACCCTTTATGACTATAATGAATTAAACACATTGACTTTTGCTGGTAAATGAGCCTTTTACTGAACAACACGTTGGAATGTTACAAATGTTAATGAATAATGAAATAAACATTAAGCAATTTATATTTGCTCACCATTTATGGAAAGGCACTAGTTTTGTATGATTTTACTAAAATTATACAATTAAAAAGAAAATGTTTAAGTGAAAAGACCCTATAAAGCTCTATATTGTAGTTTTATGGAGATTTTGTGACCATAAATCAGCATTAGTAAGATTAAACACATTTTGGAATTATTGTTTTGTAAGGTTATTGGTTGATTACTGTTTTTCAATTTTAACTGTTCTGTATTTTAGCTATGGGCAAACCTCATCACAAGATGAACTTAAAGACAACACCACAGTGTTTACCAGAATATTGGACCGTCTGCTGGATGGTTATGATAACCGCCTGAGACCAGGACTGGGAGGTGTGTTAAAATTTTCAAGGTTACATGCTTGAGAAAAATCAGTTAAAACAATGTTATTTTCCTAAGATATACTTACTTTCATTCAACTTATATATACATATATGCTGATATGTAATATCCATTTTTTTCACAAGTGCCATTCTGTCTTCTACATAATGATTTCACCCATTTATGCACCCAAAAAGAAAAATGGTTCACAATTCAAGAAGACCTCTGAATACTTACTAAACTTTCAAATGTACGAAGAATAAAAGATCTGGCAAATGAGAAAAGTTTATGAATTAGGCCTAAACAGCACATTTAAATATGCCAAAATCCTACTGACTGTCTTCATAAGAGGATTTGGATTTCAAAGAGAAAACATCAATCAACCTTAGTCACATAAATGTCTTAGAGAAGTTTGTAAGTTTTTTGGGGGTATGTCAGAATTTGTTTCTTTAATATTTTGTCTTCACAGGTTGGTAAAATGTCTTTCTTCTGCTCTTGGGGCTGAACCCATATAAAGGTATAAAACCACATAGCAATTACATCTTTATAAAAATGTTGTTACAAAGCCTACTTTTTATCAGCATCTCTACATTCCAATTAAGTGATATGTTCTTCAGTGATATCAGCCCAAAATCCTGTCTTTTTAAAAGAATGTCTTAAAAAGAAAAATGTCTTAAAAAGACATTATTCATAAAGTTGGATGTTTTAAATGTCTTTAAATGTGTTTTCTTTTTTCACACATCACTTTTTTTTTTTTTCTTTTGGATTGTCCATGTAAAACAAAACAAAGCAACCCACCCAATCCACAAAGTATAGTTCAACTGGTTTCATATACTAGTTCTCAGGAGAACTGCATTATAAGAATAACAGGGCATTGCATTAAGAATTTTGATATCATCTTCTGCAGATGAAAAGAAAGATAATTACAAGTAAGCTTATTCTGAGACTCAAGGCTACCATCATGCAATATTTCTTGAATTGTGAGCCAATTTCTTCCATGGTTTGATTTCATTGACTTCAAGGAATGGCTAGAGATAAAAATCTGTTTATAAAGTGTCCAGTAAGAAACACACTTAAAAATGAGTTGGTCTGTAATTTTTTTTGTGTGCAATTTCAGATAATACATAAAATAATTATCATTTTTTATCTACCAATACTTTTGCCTGTTTGCTTGTAAACCTTTGGATTAGTGTAAAAATAAATGCTCCTTAATCTTTGATTAATGCAACAGTAGAATTCAGTAAGCTACTATATCACAGTAAATAAACATAGCACAGAAGGCAATAAAAAAAATGAAACTGTAAACTGTGTAAAGTCTGGTACATGTCTACAAGAAAAATCTGAGAACACAATGATTTCTTCTATGAGTTTTGTAGCTGTTATGATTTGTGTTATAGCTACCAGAAAAGCAAACAAAAGGAGATGCAGGGAAAGGAATTTCATTCTTCTCTCATTCTCTGGTTTGCAATTTAGAGAATTCAGCACTTAGTGTAGACCCTTAGGCATGGGTGTTTACAAATATGTTTTATGAAATTGAACTTCAAAGGTGTATTGGAAGAATAGGTCTGCATACCTCATGAAAGGATCAGTCCAGTTAAAGTTCACTCCTTACTTACCTGAGACTATATAATGTA
Source organism: Stictonetta naevosa (assembly GCA_011074415.1). Taxonomy (NCBI): domain Eukaryota; kingdom Metazoa; phylum Chordata; class Aves; order Anseriformes; family Anatidae; genus Stictonetta; species Stictonetta naevosa. The sequence goes on from CM021709.1 coordinate 1,525,666, forward strand.
ACTGCTTCTATAGGAGGAAATGACTTTCTTCACAAATTTTAATAGCCTTTTGCATCATTAGAAGTTAAAAGCAAAAATGAGCAGAGCATGGGGGATACAGAGTGGAGGAAAAGCATAACTGGAGTGGTTTCTATGAGCTAAGAACCTCAAGATGATGCAATTTTGATATATTTGATTTAGACACTTCATATGATTGGGGAATATATGCTGAAACATTCCATACATAGAAATATCCAGCAAGAAGTCTAAATCAATGTATCAGTGTGGCATGTTTTTTGGAGGTGGAAGTTCAACAACCTTCCATTACAGCTTGATCTGTTGCTGCAAATTTTAAATATATGTGGAAGAATAGTGGTTTCCTTTTTGCTCTTAGCAGTGTCACCGATGGCTCTATATTAAATATTTAATTCAGACCAGGATTTTTATTATTTACTAATACAAGAACATTTTTAGATTTACAGAATTAGGCCTAAATCTCATTCATTCCATATTAGCTATGGTGCAGCTCTGAGAGAAATGAAGAAGCCAGAGACCCTCATATATACATGTTATGTTGATGAATTTTACACTGCTAGGCACAATGTAAATCTTTTTACTCTTGATTACAATATAGCAGTCTTGTAATTATCCAAAATTATCTACTCTCTATTCCCTGTGCATTCTGAGAATCAGTAGATGAAGCAAAACAATGCATAGTATAGCTACTTTCTCCTACAGAAAGGGCCAGATTGCAATAAGCTCCGTGCTTATCCCTGTAAGACCTCTCCTTACGTACTACAATACTCCAGATATATACGCCCACAGAAAACCAATTTATGTACTTGAACAGAGACAGAAGAGAGAACCAATTTCTCTTTTTTCATCTACAACATAAAAGATACATGATAGAGTTTCTTCAGTCTGTTTCCCCTTTCTTATTTGTATACATGGACAATTCAGTAACAAAAAAAGGTTTGTTTACCAAAAAAGTGTAATGAATTGTGAAAGGGCTCTGATCTTGATTTTGCTCTACTTGCTTGCAAGAGTAATTCCTTCCTTTTTGAAATAAAACTCCATGATATTTCTCTATCCCAAGTTCACAAACTTCCTGTTACTGAGTGGGGTGAATAGATTCGTTGTTATGTAGAAATACCATGGTGGAGCAGATCATAGAAACAGCATGAAATCTGTAACAAGCTGCTGGTGAGATCTCATTATAAAGATACATTATAGTATATTAATTGGAAAGACAGGTTAAAAAGTTATGATAATGAAAAATCTAGAAGAGTTGAATTTTGAACCACTCTTTCACCAAGTGTGGAGTCAGTGCTGTGTTAATTTTAAATCATCCCTTTTCTTTTTTAACATCTTTTGAGGTATCACTTCAAAAGGAAAATGAAAAAACACATATGGTCCATAAAGAGTAAGGTAATGAATATTAGTATTTGCCAGATTACATAGTAAGTCAACACCTGAAATAAAATGAACAGGCCTGAGCATTTTGCCATTAAACAAAGAAAGAATTACTTCTCATTAGAAAGAATATTAAAAAAAAAAAATGAATTATGTTACCCATGGAGAAAAAATATTGAATTTAATTGAATATGCTAATTTTAAAAAATGACATTGTGGCTAAATTTAATCTGATTTTACTTTAAAGGAAACACACACAGTACTTTGTTATGCATTGACACATTTACACCTGTTATCAATAATTATTGATATAAATTATGTTATTTAGATGCTCACCACCTCCGTACGTGGGCACAGTCACTTAGGCATCACTAGGAAATAGCATCTGTTGCATCCATCCATAAACACGGACAAATAACTACATTTACAGTTATTTGTGCTTGGAAAATAGAACTTTTAAAATTAATCTAAAAACATTCTGAATCACACTAGAGGACACCTATTAACTCTATGACAGGATAATCATTTACTAAAAGCAAGGAGGGTGAATTTTATAGAGTAACATATTGAAAATGAAAAAGAGGAAACCATGTTAGACATTAACGTATAAATAAACAGAGAGGTCACTTGGGTAATATAATTTTCAGTGAACTATTTAGGTCGTAGAACTAGAAGTGAAAAGGTACTGTCCCCTTCTCAAACACACAGTCCTGAAGAAAATAAAGGATCAGATAGTAGTGGAAAGGAGTCAAATAAAGAGGAAAAGTGAAGTTGATGTTTGGTGACCTCTCATAGTAACCCATTATATCTACAGTGGGAGTTTAAAAGAAATAGAAAGCAACAAGAAATGATGGAAAAATATTTTTGTGGATAAATGAATATTCCACTGACTTTTGTTCTGGATTGTCTTCATGTGGGGAATAGATGTGAGCCCTGGGATGCCAGTGAGACAGATTTGAAATACCACAAGGCAGAGAGGGTTTGCACAAAGGAGACTCTTTGCACCTGGTGCTTGAGATTCAGTAACATGAAATCAAGTTTAGCTACAGAGGACAGACAGCTCAATGTTCTCCCTGTTTGGTCTCTGCTTCTGCAAAAGCAGCAGTACAAAATTCTTCTTAGTGTTTTTGCTGTGGTTCTTCAACTAAAACTCTTCGTAGGACACAGCCAACACAACTAGTGTGTGTGTTGTTTTCTTAGTAGGAATGGTGTCACTAAGCAGGCATCTAAACCCCTTTCATTCAAAACCACAGGAAGACTATTCACCATTTTAACAATTACAGCACATGCTTAAACAAGATGTGCAGGGGAGCAGGTGTATTATTAGAAAAAAAGAGAATTGATTTAAACTATCAAAATGAGTAATTCTAATAAACGTGCTCAAATTCCAGCAGGTGAGAAAGGGAAATAGTTAATGTATAGTTTTCTATGATTAATGGGCTTATTTCATGCTGTTAAAATAAATCTTCTAAATTTTGTTCTCAATTTGTAATCCAATCACAATTATAGAAATAATAAGCTCCCTGGGAGTTTAAATCAAAACACTTACTGTTTTTACTTATTAATTTTGAGAATTTACTTTAGTCTAGCATCATTAGAAAAACACAGTACTTGCAAACAGTGACTCTTCAACAGTTCACTCTGATTGATGCTTTCATAGCCATATGTGGATCAAAATCATTTTCCACTGATATAAACTAGTTTATTGCTTGAGGTTGTGTCGTAGTGTCTAGGTGTTGAACTCAATTGTTATTATGCTGATTTTTAACCACTTGGACCCTATGGTTGCCTCATAGTGTACATCATTAAACATAATGTAAAGCTAGTAAGTCATTAATTTACTTTTCTATTATTTTTTTAAACTGAAATCCTTACACTTTCTTTCCCTATATTCTATTTCTGGTTCATGAGATAGATGGTACAGTCAAGAGACATGGTTAACGTGTCTTCACAACCGATGGATTTATGCTCGACAGTTAAATCTGCTCCTGGCCTGAGCTTGTTTTGTTCAATGGCTTAGAATTTTCCCCAGTTCTCAGGGACATTGTGATGGTATTGAATGTAGCTCAGGATTTGAAGTTCCTGAAAAAAATCTCAATGCATTCTGAGCATTTGAAGCAGAGTTTCAGCTTTGCCATGGTAATCAAGCTGCAAACTGAACATGGTTAACCTTGATTCTAAATATATCCCAACTGTATGAGTAAACGTATGTTCTGTGCAGGAGTGACTCAACTTTTGTAGCTTTTAACAAAGCACAGTTGAATCATCTAATTAGTAAAACAGTAAACACAAATTTCAAAACTTCTACACATATTTGGAAGGAATCTTTTTCTGTGTGCTCATACACATTTTTTCACAGCTTTTGAAAATGAGGTACATACCAAAGAAAAAGTAAATCATCTAGTCATCTTCACAGTTGTTTTATTTGGACTTGAGGAGGACTGGTATTAGATGGTCTGCAAAAGTCTAACTGATATGAAAATAACAGTCTATTGTGATTTTAGAATCTACATTTTCTATTGTCATTATTTGTGACTTATGTCACTTAATTATCTTCAATGCTATACAGAAATGAAAGGCACCACTAATTTTTCAATTTCCTCAGACGTTTTCCATCTTACTGTGGAATTCTATAGTTTCCATTTTGTTTCCTTAATGAATGATTAACATTTCCTTAACAAGTGATTTCCTTAAGCTTTAACCTCTATACTATGACCATATATCTCTTAAAACTAAGATTCAGGATACATTATTTGTTGCTGATTCAGTGTATTCTGTGTTTGTGTGAGGTAAATAAGATAGTCACATTACATTAAATAGAGGCTCACCATTTTGCTTCAGCTGTGACTCTGAGGTTGTACCATTAAGAACGAATGCAATGGGACTGAAGATCTTTCACCATCTGTTACATCCTAATGACATAGGAGTGCCTCAGTGGAAAGCAGATAGAGAGACTAGAAGTTGGAATGAAGGATCTTTTAAAGAGTCATTTGAGTTTCATTTTTCAATATCCAGAAGGCTAATAGATTTCACGATAATGTTAGTTTCTCGGTCTTAAGAGATGATAGAGTATCTGGAACTTAAAAAATAATAATAATAAATCAGCAATGTCTTACTGGACGTCATGAAATCACCATCTTCTTTTTCTGCTAGCCAGCTATTTCATACAAGAGCACAGTCTTCAACTCTTGAACTTTGTAAAAGTGATGGTCTGAAGTAAAGAACACTCTTCCAAGCCAAGTAGCTTCTGGACAACCACATGCTTCTTCCTGTAATAGAAGATTAAATTCTCACTGTGAACTTCCTTAAGTCCAGAGTCAGCTGTCAGGAAGATACTTAAATTTCTCTTAGTCAATTGAAAAGTTTGTAAGCAATGATAGGGTCGTAGCTTCATTTCACTGGACAGCAGAGGAGGAAATTTCACCTATGAGAGATTTTTGTCAATATTCACAGTAATTTTAACACTTCTTAGTCATGGATGCAAAGAACCAAAAGAATACAATTAGTCAACTCAACCACACTGTAGTATCTTACTTTCTATGGTTACAAATAATACATTAAAAATTTCATTCTTCAGTTTTCCTAATAAATGCTACGGATTTCTTTTGCTACTACATATTTTTTGAACCAACTTGCTAAAACAAAACAAGTGTCATTCAGTTTATTACAAGAATGAAGGTAGAATCAGAACTAATTTTACATCTGGATTACTGCTGTTTTACAAAATGACATACTTTATTGTAAACATATTAATCATTTATATAAAAATGATTAAACATAGAAGTAGTAGACTTTTCTTGAATGTAATTGAAAAACCTATGTACATTGTAGAGTACTGATTCTCATTAGAACTTTTGGGTCATATATAAAAATGTATATTGTCACTAGCTTCTTAAAAGTGATTCTTTATTTCACTTCTCTTGTGTCAGAACTCTATTAATCTTCTTTATTGAGTGATGCAAAAAAAAAAATCAGCAGACTAAAGTATATTCAAATCAGAGGGTTGTATTAATTAATTTATTTTAAAATATTTAAATTATATTATATAAATGTTATAGCCATGTTTCTTTGTCTTATGAGTGTCTGCCTGCTGCATGACTTGTTTTCCGTACATGTCCTTTTCTGTTAGCCTCTTTTCTTTAAGATTACTTTTATTATCACACATTTCTAAAATTATTTATTTTTATTCGAAAGTTATTTGAGAACTGTGTAACTCTTTCCACATCTGATATTTCTACCAAAACCAAACCAATTACAACAAAAACCACACTGGCTTGTATGGTACTAAAGTAAATATTCAGACTTACATCACTGTAAGTTCTGAGAGCTGATGGGGCTAGCTCCACTCAACACTGTTTGCATTTATTCCTCCAGGTGCTGTTACTCCCTGTAGCTATATTAAAATCAACAGAGTTATTTTTATAGATGCCTCCTTGGGTGAAAATTTTCTGATGTGTGGCCTAGAAAATACCAATATGTTCAAAAGTGACTTCCTGTGTACAGGAAGGAGGGATGTTCAGGTTGTGAGTTTCTCAAAGGAACTTTTAACACTAGATCTGCAGAGGCCAGTTGTTTGGCTCTTTCTGGAAAAAAAAAACAGTGCACATATGGTGCTGTTTTTAGGTGTCTTGTGTTCAACATTTGTGACACCTGAAATTGTTAGGTTCTTCTGAAGTGGCCAAGGTCATTATGCCACTGAGCAAATTTACATCCTAGAAATCACAGAGAAGCCTAGCTTTGTGAAATAGCATATACAAATGATCTATGTTATGTACACATTATAGATTACTGAATTATTATTCACGCTAATCTGTCACTGAGGCCTATAAAACAAATTTAGTAGTTTAAGGGAAATCTAACATTAGTTCCAATATAATTTAAAACACCTAAACTTACACCGAATAAAACACCTAAAACTTACAAAATAGAATGTTTATACAAATGTCAAAGAGATATAGAGAGGTTTAAATTATATTCATCTGGTAAAGTTTTAATTTGTTTTTTCTTTATTGTAGTTAAGAATAATGGAGATTTTCATGCCAATAATATATATATATATGTATTTTTATGTTTGTATATGTCATGATGTATTATCTCTCTCTCTTTCCTCTATGTTCCTGTGTCTCAATACTAAATACATAATTCATAAGCCTAGGGTTAATTACTAGAGACCTGCAATCAGCTTCCCAGAAACACTGAGTACCCAATGAGACTTTTTGAGTACTGTGTAAAATATTCAGCACTGTTTATAATGTCAGACAAGAAGCTTTATTAGTCAGAGTGACAAGATTTATATAACAGCAGAACTATGGCTGCTGTACTTCAGCATCATAAGTCATGTCACAAAAAGTTCTGTGGAAACACTGTAATAAAAAAGTGTTGCTGACAATATTGACTGTGAAATTACATCTCAAAGCAATAAATTATCAGGACTGTATTGTAGACCAATTTTAGAATGGCTAATCAAGGCCAATAATTTTTCTATTTATTGTGAGAATTGGTAGTGGTTAGACCTAATGAAGACGGTTGATAGACACTCACTGTCCTAATTTCCTGCTTCATCAGAGCGTGTAACTGAAGTGAAGACTGACATCTTCGTCACCAGTTTTGGGCCTGTTTCAGACCATGATATGGTAAGTGATGGCCTATCTATATGGCATTTATATTCTCTTGTCTTTTCAATTTGAAGGATGGAAGATCTATACAATAACTTATTTACTCCTTTTAAAGCTTTTTTTTAAAAAAAAACAAACAAAAAAAAACAAACAAACAAAAAAACTTTGATTCCAAAATGTCGTCAACTTTTATGTGCTATGATTCCTATTAACTGTGGCTGTGTTTAAGTGCCCTGAAATTACCATCTTCAGTGACTTTAATGATGTGTTTTAACAGACCTTATATTTACTACGTAACATATTATGAAATGCATTAGGGTTTGGATCAGTACTGTTCTGAGAAGGATTACTCAGGTCCTTGCTGGCACCTCACTGATCCAATTTGCTGAGAAAGATCATCATCTTAAAATGCAATTAACACGTACAATTACAGTGTGACATCCATACAGTCCAACCTGTATTTTTATATTAAAAGCTACTGATCAATGGGAAGTGAGTTTCCTAAAACTTGGCTGCTGAATAAGAAGAGAAGATTAATGAGCGAATTAGTGTCACTTATTTATGGCATGAATTTGAAAATCAAATTACTAGATAACTGCAGGGGATTCAGAGGTTCAGAAGACTGAATGAAGATGTTGTGATCTCTGGTCTTAAGAGATAATAAAAATGTGTAAAAATATGGATAAAGTACTTTAAATTTTGCATATAAACGAGGCCATCACAAATAGGTTGCTACTGACAGGGAAAGCCTGGTTTGATTACTAATATCTACTGGATCCTGTGTTAGGATGAATGCTGAAAACATCCTCATTAACTTAAAACAAAAAAAGAAAACACCAGTATTTTAAATAACCACATTAAACTAAAGACGTTCACAATAGAAAGAAGAAAGAAACATAAGAGGAAAAATTATCACAAGAAAGAAAGCAAGTTACATTTACCACTACGAAATTATTAGTTGTTTAATTGAAACTAAAAATATAGACAGGTAAAATAACTTTTACAAGATAGTTTATTTTCCTGAATGAACTTTACACAAAGCCACCATTTTCCTGACTGCATGGATATCAACAGTTATAAAACTGCAGTCAAATTTATATTTCCAACCAATGGCATCATATTTAGTTGAGAGAGAATAGCTTGGCCAGCACAGACTTTTAGACTAGTATTCTGCTGAGAAGTCTTACAATTGAAAGGCAACCCAGGGAAACAGCCACACTGAGGACATCTCCTCAGCTCATACACAGAATGCTATGTCTAGATACTATACCACTATACTCTTACTAAGAGTAATTCCAAAAAAAACCAATCATTCAATAACATCTGCTTTTTTTTTTTTTTTTAATGGGGTAATCCTCTGAAATTAAAATGCCTACTTATTACTCTAAATGATACATTAAAAGATGTGAAATATATTGGATTAAAGATTGCCACTGACATTCCCCATTTGTGTTCTGGTGATTAGGTGAGCAAAACATTCCATCTTGCTTTCCCAGTTCTGTCTGGAAATAGGTAACTGACCACCCTTAGACTGAATGAAAACTTCAAACACAGTCATGCAACTAGTATACACACACACACATATACATACATATATTTAGTTAATAAGCGTTGAATTAAAATGTTAGCAGCTGCAGTTTGTGAGTGATCTGAGGTTTCTCCATTTTCTTAGAGATCTGTCTTTTGAGGAAGTAGACACTGAAAAGTTCCTGAAAATTAAACTCCTTTAAAGTATAGGGCAGGACACAGATGTTTATGAGAGTTGAAAAAAAAGAAAAAATAATAATAAAAAAATGTAATAGATATGTGCTGGTGAAAATACAAAGTAATACTTGTTAGAGTTGTTTTCTGAGTTGCCTGGTTAAACTGTTGTTTGATTTGTTGAGTCTGATTTACTAGGAAACTCCAGTACAGAACAGCAGGCTAAATAAACAGGCACGTATGCTTTCCTACTTACAGACATAAACTGAGAGCATCCAATAGGCCTGTTGAATTACTTGGTATTACCTCACATATAGGCTTCAATGTATACTTATCCCTGATAGTTTCAGGTGATGTAATTATTAAGTAGAAGGTAAACCTAATTTGATGTTCCTGGGTAAAACTGATATGTGCATAGGATTTGGTCTTTAGGGATAAAATATTGAGGCTCAAAATCATCTAATTTCAAAATTAGGAACAGGTATTCTTTAAAAAAAAAAAAAAAAAAAAAGACCTCAGTTTAGCTGCATTAATATAGCATAAACGTTAACGACCCATGAAAAAAGGCTCTCAAAAATACTTAAAAACACATAACACATTAACTCCCATTTTTCATTTAGTTAATATAGGAGAAAGAATTAAGAATTTATCTACCTCTTAATAAAGTGTGACCAAAAAACACATAGGCAGGTGTGTTCATACATTTTGAAAAGTAAGATTACAGAAAAGTATTTCATGTAATACTCCTACTCACCTCCCAGAAAAAGTAATGTGTGTACAGCCTACTCATGCTAACTCTTCTGCTTAAGGAAATGTGTGAAATACAAGAAAAACAGAGAGAGAAAATCAAATGAAGTTCTTATCAGAATAGAAATTTAGATTATTATCTGTGTACATTTAGTGCAAAGTCTTCCACACATACTACAGGTTGGTTGTAGATACTCAGAATCACAGAATCACAGAATCATCTAGGCTGGAAGAGACCTCCAAGATCATCTAGTTCAACCTCTGACCTAACACTAATAAGTCCTCCACTAAACCATATCACTAAGCTCTACATCTAAACGTCTTTTAAAGACCTCCAGGGATGGTGACTCAACCACTTCCCTGGGCAGCCTATTCCAATGCCTAACAACACTTTCCGTAAAGAAGTTCTTCCTAATATCCAACCTAAACATCCCCTGGCACAATTTTAGCCCATTCCCCCTCGTCCTGTCACCAGGCACGTGGGAGAATCGACCAACCCCCACCTCGCTACAGCCTCCTTTGAGGTACCTGTGGAGTGCGATAAGGTCACCCCTGAGCCTCCTCTTCTCCAGGCTGAACAACCCCAGCTCCCTCAGCCGCTCTTCATAAGACTTGTTCTCCGGACACCAGCTTTGTTGCCCTTCTCTGGACTCACTCGAGCACCTTGATGTCCTTCTTGTAGTGAGGGGCCCAAAACTGAACACAGTACTTGAGGTGCGGCCTCACTAGAGCCAAGTACAGGGGGACAATCAATTCCCTATCCCTGCTGGCCACACTGTTTCTTATGCAAGCCAAGATGCTGCTGGCCTTCTTGGCCACCTGAGCACACTGCTGGCTCATATTCAGCTGACTATCAACCAAAACTCCCAGGTCCTTCTCTGCCAGGCATCTTTCTAACCACTCATCTCCCATCCTGTAGCGCTGCTTGGGGTTGTGCCCCAGGTGCAGGACCCATTTGAGGGCTACCCCAAATTTGCTCCAGCTAACAGACTGACAGTCAGTGTTGCAGGTATTATGGGATATAGTCACAGGGAAGCCTCACTAGCAGCTGTATTGGCACACCAGGGGAAGGATGTGCTGCTGTCTGGGCCCACGACTGATGGATGGGAGCTGGGAATGAGCTATTCCAGCTGACGCCATATGTTATGAAACTACAGCCACAGTGAGACACCAGCATACCTAGACCATCTGTTTGCAGGAATCCAATGAGGCAGTTATATAGATAGTAGGTTGATATATCAGGCAGTACATGGTGTTCCTACCCACTCTCAAGACACTCTTTTAAGAACAGCACAGACATAACCTGATATTCTATAAAGAAAATGCCTTGGCTCCGTCTTAAACCTGGGAATCAAGTTAAACAGTAGAAAAGCAATTTTTAAAATAAAAACATCTAATTTTGGAAGAACTTTGCAAGTTTTCAGGTATGATCTCTCAGATGGTGGATTGAACTAATGATCATATAACTCTCTATTCTCACATCACTATCATTTTGTGAAAATTTTGATATATATTATCTGAAATAAGAACCATATAAACACTTTTTTTTTGTAAGGACAAAATGATGTTTTTTCTAGTAATCTTTCATTCACTGTTTCTTTACTGTAAACTCTTCAGGAAAGAATTTTTGTCTTCGTACCTTCCTGTACAGCACCTAATAGAATACAGACTAAGGTGTGTTCTACCCTGTATATAAACAGTCTCTGGGCAGAGAGAACAGATGAGTGAATTAGAGAATGTATAAAATACTAAATTATTTGCTGCCTGGATCTCACATGTAAGACAAAATGTTATAAATATTCAATGCTATACAATTTATTGCAGATAGCAATCTTCTTTCTTTACTTGCACACTAAGAGATGAAGAATCTCCTCTGTGGAGAATTTATTCTGAGTTTTATCTCCTTCATTTGCTTGCACATAGACCAGTGCTATAGTACATGGTTTGTTCTGCATGACACTCTCCTGCAGAAGAAAGCTCTAATCAGAGTAAGAGACCTTAAAGATCATCCATGTGTCAGGATTCATTTGAGGGGAATTACTGTACATGTTAAAGCAGGTAGTGAAAGCTAAGGAGGTGAGAAAGCTCAGCCAAAAATGATGCAGCTTGTGTGCAGTATGACCTGTCAGCTAATTTTTAATTGAGTTTTGTCTTCTGCTGTCATATTCCTTACCAAATGTCTCAGATTCTTTGATCTTTTCCAACCTAAAAATCTTGTGTTCATATAAACGGAAGAACCAAACTCCCTTCTTTCAAACTGTAACACTTTCCACTCACCTCCTACTTTGCAGTTGCTAGAAATAAAAAGGGAATGCACACTGACGTGATACCACCTTCTTGGCTTGTCTTTTACCTTTCCCACGTGTGTATGAAATCTTTGGAGCTAGTAAAACACTGAGAAAATACAGTATTTTAATGCCTCTTCCTCTGAACAAATCCCAGTTCCAGAAGCACACTAAGCACGTGATTAAGAAAGTGGAAACGCTATTATATTTGCAATTAAATATGCATCAACATGATTCACAGGTGTCAGATATAAAGGAAAAAAAAAAAAAAAAAAAAAAGACAGCAAAGACCATCCCATAGAATTACTACTATTGTCCACAATAAATTTATTTAGTCACTTCATGCCTTGAAAACCAAAAAGCCACTGCCAGACTCACTATTGTTGCTTGCTGATAGTTGCATGAGTAATAAGCAGCTCACACTTGCTTATGTTGTACAGAGTGTTACAATTTGTTAAAACAAAATTCATGAGTCTGAAGGAGTCTGCTATGGACAGATTTTAAATGTTCATTCCAGAATGTTTCTCTTTACTAGCATATTCCTTGGGGAAACTCTTTTACTTATAGCAGTGTGTGCCAGAGCCATTTTCCTTCAGGATTTGCCATCAGACGTTGGCACAAGATCTCAGCAAAGGTTCAGCTTCTCAGCCAAATGATTATAATTCAGATTAATTTTGAGCAGTGCTTGGATAGCTGCTTTTGATATTTATCACAAAATCTCAACCATGAGTGATAGAAGGCATAGGATAATCCCATACAGCACTTCCATGTTAGAATGGGATTTTTCCCTAGGTAAATATTAAATTATACTGCATCCACAGGAGTTTTCCACATTTTTACCACATAAGAGTGCGAAAGTATTCTATGTTTTATCTATAATACACCAACATATGTTTCCTAATTTCACTGTCTCCCTCTTAACTTCATTTCTATTGCTTTGTAAAAAATAATTCTTTCATTTCATAGTAAGTTCTTTGTTTGTTTTATTCTCCCTATATACACCTATATACTCCCTATATGCATCTCCTCCCCATTGCCTCAGCCCTTGCATAACTGAACTATTTCTGTTGGTCCAAAGCAATCCTCAGCTTGTGCTCTCTTGAGTCCAGTGATATGGACCAATGAGTCATTTCACCTCTCATAAATAAGACCACATAATTCTAGTGGTGTGAACTTTTCACAGGTTGACTACCTCTTTATGCTAATGAGACACCTAAAACAAAAGGATTTAGTAAGATCCTGTCTCACCAGGCTTATTTTATTCTGAGATACATATTTTTCACAGGCTATGCATAATGGCTGAATATCCACAGCTTCAAATCACAGTTTTATGGAGGTGAAAAGAAAGGGAGAAAAGGGCAAAATATTTTGTTTCCATTATATTATACCTCAAATTCTTGTTTAACTTTTGATATGCTATTCTTCCCAACATTTGTTCTATTGAACACAGCAATGATATTATAACTGTTAAATAACCAGCTTCAGATACATTGTAAGTAATATAAAGAATAAACGTTCTGGTAATTACTAATTTCATTAATAGTCTTGCTTTTAGGGAACAGTAAGAATATAACTTTCAAGTTCTTTTGCAACATATGGCAATATTACTTTTTTTTTTTTTTTTTTTTTTTAATTGGTGTAGGAATACACTATAGATGTATTTTTCCGCCAAAGCTGGAAAGATGAAAGATTAAAATTCAAAGGACCTATGACTGTTCTCCGTTTAAACAATTTAATGGCCAGCAAAATTTGGACACCTGATACCTTTTTCCACAATGGAAAGAAGTCAGTGGCTCATAACATGACGATGCCAAATAAATTATTACGAATTACAGAGGATGGGACATTGCTGTACACAATGAGGTGAGCCATAAAATATTATATCCTTCATTTAGTTTGACAATTTAACTTGGTAAAGCAAGATATTTTCCAAACAGGAAACAGGTTCCTTTTCAGCATATTTTGATTCCTGCTTAGTAATTATTTTCACAATAGATCATAGAACGATGGATAAACAGACATTTGCAGTGTTCATATTTTCCTCCTGCTGTGCCACCTTTACATGTCCTGGGTGCATCTCAATACTTGATTTTAAAAACGTACCTAGAGTATTAGGAATCCATCAATTAGCAGAGCTTAATTTGGAGCTGCTTTCAAGTATTCCATCAGCAAAACAGAATTACAGAATGGTTTGGGTTGGAAGAGACCTTAAGGACCATCCTGTTCCAATGTCCCTGACATGGGTAGGGACACCTCCCAGGCTACCCAAAGCCCCATCCAGCCTGGCTTTGACCACTTCCAGTAGAATAAAGACTGAAAGTTGAACATAATCTGGCCTACTAGATCATATATAAGGGTCTCTAATCTTTGCTTCCTATAGAAAGCAGATTCTAAGAACTAGCAGATGACCAGAGAATTCATTGCACATTCTCATTTTTGTGCTTCTTGGTAACACAGAATATTAGAATCTAAAAATGGACATTTCTTATTCCATTTGTAAAAACAATACACTATAGTATTTGAAATGTTAGGGGTATGAAAGATTCCTCTACTGGTGTCATTCTAACTGGAAATGGGGTATTCTCTCCATGAAAATAACAAGTTGAACTAACCAGTTGTCAGCAATGGGGTAAATATATCCCTTGAAAATAATGATGGTACACAGTGGTGAAAACATTCTGGATTAAAAAGACCTTGAATTAAACAATGAAAGAAATGGTATATTGTCTCCACAGAGCTACATGTTCGTGAATCTTTTGACTCAAAGTCAAGATACATAGTTTAGTACGTAGGTGAATTATGAACTTTCTTTTTACGATTCTAAAAATGCTTTTAAAAGCAATACAAGTATTTGGAGAAAACAAAGTCTCCAGGATTTTTGGAAGTTTGTCAAATGTGTTCAATGTATCTGAAACATCATTCAAGGCTGGGAGCTTCTGGCTAGGCTAGAGTAGAAGATGGTTGGCTAGTGCTTAGACAAGTCCAGGTCTACCTAAATGCTTGAGCTGCTAGGGATTTAATCCACAATAACACTACCACGGCAGCACGTGGTTCACGTCTCCATTTTTGACCATAATCATTTCTATTTCTTCATCTTTGCAAGTGCTTTAATGCAGTCTTCTGCCTGGTATTCAAGTGTTACTGTCCATTCCTTGCTGATGTTTGATACACGACTGTTTCAGTGAATGTTTCTAGTTTACTTAACCTCTCATGGCAAGCAACATGCTTGCATCCAAGCCAATAGCATCATAATGATTTCAGCAAATGTCCAAACAACCAGAATGGGCCAGTTGAGTGACAGCAGCAGGGAAATGATTTTAGTTTCTAAGGGAACTTAATCTTCACACCAAGGTACATGTCTGAGTGTGTCTCTGCTGTATAGTAAGCCAAGGTAGAGGGCAGACTCAGTCTCACTACTGTATTTACACATGCCTGTCAGCACCCCTAGACAGTGCCTGTTCTAGCTGTTTATTAATCACATAAAATTATCATAATGCCTGTTATGTGTCTTCAAAGAAGTCTATTTGCTATTTCTCTGAAACTAGAATAAATGTGTCTTTTTGCTCACATTATAGATTGACTGTGAGAGCAGAGTGTCCAATGCATTTAGAAGACTTTCCTATGGATGCACATGCTTGCCCCTTGAAATTTGGAAGCTGTAAGTTTATTTTTAAATCGAGGTTTCTCCATTTTAAGACCACTTTATAGAAGTATTTTGCAACTGAGCAAACTTCAAGGTTTTAATTGTGTATTTTCCTGCCTTAAATATGTGTCTTAAATATCCTCCAGTGTCATACTTGGACATTCACAAAGGAGAAAAATGATAGTACTCAACTTCTAGAAAAATAGCTTAGAAAATATTAATCTTACAGTTGCTTTACTTTTTTTAAGTCCTGAAATCACTTTTATAGAGAAAAGTAATATGGACTGTGGATAACTCAATTGATTTAGGTAAAAATAGTTTCCCTACCACAGTCTTACTATGTTTAGAACATAAATTTTGTCTTACACTGCAATACCATTCATATTACAATCATGTGACACATCTGGAAGTGCAAAATGTCACAAATCTCCTAACAGAGTCCTACACTTGCAACATTTTTTGACCTTAGATTAGGGAACACACTGAACAAATATAATGTAATTGAAATCAGAGTAATAACTGACACCACTTACAATAAATCGAGAATTTCTCCCCAAAATTTTGATTTGAATTGCCAACCTGTAACTGATACTTTGAAATTTAGCTAAATATATTATTTCTATAAATTAAATTAAATATAATCCCTGCTACAACTCTTTAAGATTAAATAAATAAATTGAAGAGCTGTTTTACTCTGGTTGATTCAACACAAACATAGAAGAAAAAATATGTGGAAAATGCAATAGTGTACAAATTGTTTCCTCAGTGGCTATTTTTTTTCTAGTAGAAATGGGTCATTTCAATGATAATAGGTACTTAGTGGCTTGATACATTTTAGAAGTCAACAAACAGAACACCCAATTCATTCTTCAAGTGGTACCAAACAGGGTGATAATTTACTTTGGGCTGAATAGCTCTATGTTTACAATGAGAAAGGACTGATCTTTTGTCTTTAAAGACCAACTAGCCTCCTAGATAAGATTTACAGAACAAAAAGCTCATACAAAGTTGGAGTATAACTGACAGGAATAGTTCACTATTTGAATGTTAAGTTTTCTTCCAGCACTTCCAGTAAACCTTTCCAAATCTCCTGTGAAACAGAAGAGGGGAAAATGTTAATTAATATAGGGCAGTGGGTCCTGGACCAATAACAGCAGATCTGTGCAGCTGGAATCACCCGGGATCCCAGTTACATCAGAAGTGGTTGCAGAGCTGCATTTCTCTTGAAATGCACATTAAGGAGTTTATGCTGACTGTATGTTGGATCTGGAAGATAGGAAGATGGGTAATTGTGCATAAAACTTGCTAACATAAAGTTAAACCATCAACAGGTTTTGTATAAATGTGAACTAGCAGACTGAATTTACACTTCTATCTAATTTTTTTCTGTAAAATATTTTTTTAATCGTTATATACATTAGTTTTCTTAAATAAAAAAAAATAAAATTCAGAGTTATTTCTAACTGAAATATCGTTTTTTACACCAGAGTCAGAGGTGAATACTAACATTCTAATTTCAGAATGCAGGTATGAGCCATTATTTTACAGGCTATTTAGAGTATTTTTGTGTTTTGAACACAAATGGCCTTCAAACCAGCTGTTCTTAGCAGGACCTAAAAAAGCAATTAAGTCCAAATGTTGTGAAGGGCCATGAGACAAGATCAAGGCCTTTACAGGGAAACTCTGCTTTCTGCTACTAATTTAAAAGGAGTTTCTAATCTGGGGGAGTGCCTTCTGCAACATGCTTTTACTGCAAACACTGCTTGGGGACTTCACTGTCCAAAAGAGAACCTTAAATATGGGTCTCTCCCACCCTTCCCATTAGATTATACAACAGTTATCAGATTATAAAATATTTCTGTCTGAATATTTAGGTATTGATACAAATAGAACTATCTCCCACTGGACAAATGGCTAGGCTCAGGCAAGTTATGAAAATAGGTCTCACAATTGTACATATAAAAAGAGAATAGTTCTTAAATTTAATTGCTGCTTCTTTTTCAGTGGGAATCTCCTTTCAATACATTTGGGACATTTTTATCAAACAACTAAAGCAATTCATAAAATTCATCTTAATGGACTGAAGAATTTACTGAAAAAGACCTTCAATTGTAATGAAAGACACTCTTTATGTGCAGATTACAATACCAGACTTAGTAACTCCCCAAGGTAGTGTTTGCCCAGCAGTGTTTGTTTTGAATTAAATTGGATAAGAGTTTTTCCATATCCTCCACTATTACTCATCTCTTGTTGAAGCTGGATTCAGAAAAACCTCACATCTGAAGAAGTGGCATAAAGACTCTGCCCATACTGTAGAGGCCAACAAATGCTTGACCCAGCTCCAAGGCTAAAATGATTTGCCAAAATAGCAGTTTGAGCTAGAGGGTATTCCAATGTAAATACAATATGACAAATGCTAAAGAGGCTTCTGGAACAACAAAAAGCCATATGTTGGCGTAACAAAATCAGAAAGGCAGCTGCTGTCCTCAACTCTTCCCACAAATATCTGATTGCCAGTTTAAAACTAAGGCCACTCTGGAAAGCAGCACTGAAAGCAGCAAAAGGGTATGTTGAATTTACGCAATGTGTCAACTGGATGCTGAGGGTAGGAGGGAGAATAGACCATCCATGATGGAAATTGAGAAGTGAACCTGGTGGGGTGAACTCATTTCCAGCACTGATGAACATGAAGCCTTCCCTCTGACTCCTAATCCAGTTTCCCAGCAGCTCAGGAAATCAGTCCTCTCTCTTCCAAACTACTCTTGTGATCCAGAACAAGTAAAATGCTTGAAAGTTAATATTAATATTATATATTTTTTCCCCTTTTTTATTTTATTTGGCTAGATTAGCAGGCCAATTATTGTACTTACTGTGGCCATTATTTTTAAGGTCAGAATTATTAAGAAGTAGATTTGCATTTACCACTGCTTCTAAAAGAGCTAAGTATATGTTATAGTGCTTAGGGAATAAGAAGTCTGAGGGCAAAAGTAACCTTCCACTTCAATAATGTGGGATCAAATACCATACAATTAATTTACCAGCACATTCCATTCAAAACCACCTATTTAATTACTGTTATCTATTACACTGTTACAATATAATTATTAACTCACAAATGAGGTCAATGGAATCAGATTGTTCCTTCCCCTTTTCCTGCTTGCCTGTTCTGAAAATGCACAGAGAAAATCTCATCCTGCAGGTAGGAGTCAGTTAGTCACCTATACACACATTTATAGTACCATTTTAGGTGTCCTAAGATGTCCCATATGGCTTCCAGCTGTCTCTGGTGGGTGCAAGCTTTACATAGGTTCTAATCACACATTCAGTCCCATACATGTCTTGGATATTCCTAGGTGCCAAGAATGACACTCAATGCCTGTATGTAGACAACTAACTCCCACCCTGAATGCTCAAAGCAAGAGCTGTCAGACTGCAGACTACACAAAATGGCAGAAGAATATTACAGTACTAAGATAAAAAATGTTATGTATAGTTAATTCATGAAATAACAGAAATAACACACTAATAACAGCAGAAAACACCTGGATGATATATGTAGGATACTACTGAATTATCTATATAACTTGCTAGACTAATTGAGTCTGGAAAATACAGTGTTTTTCTTTTGTTCTTTTTAGGACTTAAATAAATGTGAACTTGAATAAGTGTGAGCATTCCCCAGAAATAACCAAACAAGAAAAGAGATTCACTGTGATTTAAACTCATGTGAGCCTAGGCAGCCTCAGAACTATCTGCTATACTTGTTATACAGCAAAGGCACTGCGAAAGGGTGATGACAAAATGGAGAGCTCTAGCCAGGCTGACGGAGAGGTCACTGGAGCTACTCTGAAAAGGACTTATTTTCTGACAGTGGCCCAGACATCACCAAGCCACCACTAATTAAAAATACTGTGGCTTGTCTTTCTTTATAGTAGTTAAAAATTAGAATAAGAGCTGGAGTCCTTGCATGCCCATGAAATTCCATGTCTAACTCTCCGTTCTGGTTATTCAGATTTTATATAGGTGGGAATGATGTAAGGGAGAGAAAGACTTTCAACGCCATTGAGGGAAAACCTTAATCCAGCCCTACAGCAGCTATTTAACTGATCATAATATGGATAGACCTATAAAATCACTTATATTCCCCATAATCAGAAAGTTCCAGTATGCTAATTGTGGGTTTTCTACAAGTGATTACAGAGTATTAAGTATTCAAAGTACTGCTCAAAACCTTGTTCTGTTAAAGACATATGGCAGCAGATGGACAAAAGCTGAAATGCAACATATTTGTTTTAAATTAGATGCTTATACAAGAGCAGAGGTTGTGTATGAATGGACACGGGAACCAGCAAGATCAGTGGTTGTGGCTGAAGACGGCTCTCGACTGAACCAGTATGATCTGCTTGGACAAACTGTGGACTCTGGAATTGTTCAGTCCAGTACAGGTTTGTGAAAAAGGTTTACCAGTTTATAGCAAAATGAGACCTCAAAGATCATATTCTTGGAGGCAGTGAAAAAAATGCTGAAAAAAATCATAGAGTCTCTTAAGGAGGTATTTAGAAAGTTAAACAAATATGTAACCAAATTAAAACAAACAAACAAACAAACAAAACAAATATTTGGAACATGCAAACATAGTATTTAGGTACCTTAATGCTGCCACCAGCTTTTACTCCAAAACTATTAAAAGTGAGATACACAAATATAGCCATATACCCCTTGTTTTCAGTATTAGTTAAGTGTAATGTTGAACCTGGCTAAAAATTTTTGCACTTTGCATTTTCTGTTTCAAGATTTAATCTTTGGGTGTGTTTTGTTGTTGTAGTTTTGTTTGCTTGTTTGTTTTTTATTACTTTGGAAAGGCACAAAAATCTGAACACAGTAATAAACTGAACTTTGAGCATGAACAAGATCTTGAAGTGTTGACTGGAATTAATGTTCTATGAATCAGAGGGAAGCACTCCATTAGACATAGCTGTATTGCTCTGAATGCCACTGGAGTTGTAATGGAACTAAAGAAGTACACTTGTACCTGTCTATACCAAACTTTCTAATCTGTCATTTATAAAATGAACAAATATTTAAAGGAAAGTCAGTCATTTTAAGGTGAACCCTAGCTTGTGTATAATTTTTTTATTTAGCTTCTCAGTATATGTTCATGCGGCCTATTAAGCTAACAAATTTTCTCATAGACTAAAATTTCCAGTGGATCACTATTCAGGTTACTGCTTGGAAGCTTCTGTTGATGTAATCATAAAAGTAAGTGGGATGGCAGAAATAACGACTTCGCATAAGAAATATCAACACAACTGCTTCCACAGATTCACTGCTTTCATTATTGAGCACTGAGGTCTGCATCGGTCAAAGAGAAAGAAAAGCAGAACTTTTGGCCTGGCCACAGACAGAAATATTCCTGTTGATTTCTTTGGAGCCAGTAATTCACCTCACCTGCCCTTTCCTGGCAAGTCAGTGTAATTTGTGAGGGACTGCAAGGATCCTGAGCTCTTTGCTCTTTCTCTGCAGAGGCTATTCACTCAGAGAGACTGCAGCAACCTGCATGGCTGCCCTTTTGCACTCATTGCCAATTCCCTGCTTACCCGATGCATTTTAAGAGCAGCAGGACAGACAGAAAGGACTCATAAACTTGGGAACATATTTAAACCAAACAGATAATACCAGATATAATTCAGGGTAGTTAGATGGTACTGTGAGAAGCACCGTTTAAATTCTTAAGACTGTCAGATAATAGATGTTTAAATAGAAATAAGGCAAACCTAAAAAGTGTAAAAATTCTTTATATATTTCCATGAAGTAACTAAATTACATTTCCTTTGCCCATGATATTTCTTAGGTTTGAATTCTGCCTAAAATTTTTACCATGCCAATCCATAAAGTGAAATGAAGTGCTATTAATATTTACTAAAAAAAAGTATATTGTTTAGATGCGGAAAAACATTACAAAAAATTAAATACAATGATTATCAAAACTAAAACCGAGCCTGTTAAATAATCTTTTAGTAACCAAATTTGCAACTCTCTTAAATTAATACCTGATAAGAATATACAATGGAAGAAACATTGTTTGCAAATTCAACATCTCAAGGAAAAGTGCTTCTTGATGTTTGCCTTCATCAAAATGGTAGGGTCAGAAGTGGGTAATAGTCGCCTTTCTCCCCAGTCAGATAGCTGGGCAGCTATCTCAACACAATCCTCTGGCATATCTTTATCCTCTGTTAATCTCTGTTTTAAAACATGACATACACAATGAAAACAGTGAAATCCCTCCCTGTTTTAGAGGGGTGGAGATTGACTAATCTGACAAAAAGATAAAAGGGTCTTTTTTTCTTGTTCGGGGTCTAGAACAAGATAAATACAAATTCCGATTTTTTTCATGAAAAGAGATCTGCAATTGTTGTTGTCTTCAAGATGTCTTTCAAAGACTAAAATGCTTTTACAATCTAGTTATACAATCATCATAGAATGCCTCAGGTTGGAAGGGACCTTAAAGATTATCTAGCTCCAACCCCCCTCAGGTTGCCCAAGGCTCCCATCCAGCCTAGCCTTGAACACCTCCAGGGACAGGGCATCCACAACTTCTCTGGGCAACCTGTTCCCATGCCTCACTGCTTCTACAGTGAAAAATTTCCTCCTAATGTCTAATCTAAGTCTATCCTCTTTTTAGTTTAAGACCATTCCCCCTTGTCCTCTCATTATCTACCTGAGTAAAGAGTCCTTCTCCATCCTTTTTATAAGCCTCATTTCAAGTACTGAAAAGCTTCAATGAGGCTTCTTCAATGAGGCTGAGCACCCCCATCTCTCTGCGTGGAAGAGGAATTGGTTGGAAGCTGGACAGTGGTCAGCAGCTGTCATATGGCCATGCATTTTAATTTAAGACAAAATATGGGAAACTGAAGATTCAGTAAATAACTGGAGTGTTTTAATCTCTTACAGTTATTTAAGTAAATTCCATTAAAGATCTGTTATATTCTAACAAATGACACCAGTCCACTGGTATTTTGGAGACCTACAAAAATGTTTTTGACTTATAACTGAACTGTAATCATTATTCTAGGTCTATGTTCTGCCTAAAATGTTCATGGCATTACCTTTAACTGACTTCTAGCTCAGAACTATTGTCTTAACAGATAAGAGTAATCCCCGTCTTTTAAATTGCCTTCATGCTTCGAATCTTGTTCTCATTTTGCAGAGGTTAAAAATACTTCCATAATTTAAGCAGCTAAGTAAAGCTTCAGAGCAGAGTGGTGTGTTCACTCTATATTCTCAGCTTGCCAGCTACAATCACTGTATTAATTCTTACACATCATTGTGAACATTTTATATTAAAATAGTTTACATTAAAATAGTTTCCCATGACATATTGTGGTAGATTAAATTTAAGGTGTTTTTTTTTTTAGCTAAGACTGGCACCCTTCAGAAAATTATAATCTCTGTTGTAGGTTATTCTGGTGAAAGTTACAGAACAATGGGTAAAAATCAAGTCATTGCCCACCATACTGTTCCTGAAGTCCTATTTTCTGAAAGAAGATTTTCCTTGTATATGCTTTGCTCTAGCTCTCAATTTTTAATTGGTTCTCTTTTCCGTCCTTTGCTACTGACTTCTATTTTATATTGAAACATACAGGGAGTATTGTTACATTTTATTTATAAGATTTCCTCAGGGTTATATATTGAGAAAGATTGTTCAACTGAATGTTCTTTTACAGTCTGAATTAAAGAAAAGGGCATTTGACATGCTCAGTGCATAAGCAGTCAATGTCTAGACATAGTTTTTCAATCCAATTTAAGCTTCTTCTGTACAAGTGCAACACTCTCTTTCCAGTTGCCTACATTTTAAAAGAGAATAATTGTAATTTCACATAACCTCTAATCTAGACAGAGGTTTTCATCCAGTCACATTTCTACCTGTTTCTTTCCTAAGCTAATGTCTATTGAATAAAGAGTCAATCTACGGTGAACAATATGTCACAAGTATAGGTTTTCCAGTCTATATACTGTTTTTCAAAATCTGTTTTCAATGATGTTATCAATAATGTCTGTAAATATTTGCTGTCCTCTGGAAGAAATGGTTTATAGAGTTATATAAATACTTAAGATGCCTTTTGTATTCAATTGGAATTCCCAGATCATATATTCTTGTAGCACCTTAAAAGTTACTGGTAATGAAAATATTATACATTATTCTTGCTTTGGCCATTTAATATGGGAGAGAATATTAATTTAGTAAGGTACTGAATTAGTGGTATAGGGATGCTTAATCTTCAGAGCAGATAAAGCACAAACAGTGATAATACAAATATAATCACACCAACAATTACTACACCTTGGTCCTACTGAAACATTTTTGACATCCTGCCTCCATTCAGTCATTGTTTGATGATTATATTACACTGTGTTTCCATCTTCTAATGGAATGAAGCCTTTCACAAGAGGCCTAAACAGCCACCAGTTAATGCAGACTTTCATTCACTACTCAGTGAAGAAGATGAAAAAGATGCAAATTTAATTAGCATTTCCCAGAACTGTCTAGTTTTGTATTATTAGTGGAATTTTAGTATTAAATGGTGGAACCTTTATTATTAAATATTTTCTTCAGAGCTGACCCAATTTGATCTGAGGACTTTTTATTTTTATAACAGTAGTTATTATAATGAAAAGTGAGTTCCTATAAGGTCTAGTAATTTGTTTATTTATAAAAGCTTTAATTTGTGTTTGTTTTGTTTTGCTTTTTAGGAGAATATGTTGTTATGACTACACATTTTCATTTGAAAAGAAAGATTGGTTACTTTGTCATTCAGACTTACCTGCCATGCATCATGACAGTGATACTGTCACAGGTATCCTTCTGGCTTAACAGAGAATCTGTTCCAGCAAGAACTGTATTTGGTAAGAAAGACCTATAAACTCCTTGGCAATCACATGCCAGATAATTTTAAGAAATTTTGTGATAAAACTGGTTATGTGTAATGTGATATTGGAGAACAGCAGGAGTCTGTACATAGTGCATTATACAGCACTTAATGTGTTTCATTGTGAAGATGCATCAGAAGCTGATATAAGTTCCAAAGCTTTTAAACTGACTGTAAAAAGAGACCTGAAAATATCTCAAACAATCTATTCCAGTTCTACTTTTCCAAAACAATAAATATATGAATAAAACATTTCTGATAAATGGCAATGGCTTACCTAGTGGGGATTGTCAAAAAGTTTTAATAAATGGTTGTTGGTCCTTTGACATCCTTAGGCCCTTCGAAAATTCTTAGCTTGAAAATCCCTTTTGTAGGCTGCTGTCTCCTGTTGAAATCAGAGATCATCTGTTGTGCTTATAGCATTGAAAAGATGCACTTAATGAATGCAGTAAGGAGGGAGTCTGAGGGATTCTAAGTTTATACAGTTGGTCCCTAGTGTTTTAACTGCTGCCTGCAAACACTTATTTTAAAATTAGAAAAAAAACAACTAGCATGTTTTTTGAAGCTATTAATCCAAGTCAAACACATGGTAAAAAAAAAAAAAAAAAAAAAAGGAAATAAAAAATCTGATTAAGGAAAATAGAACCTAAGATTTTTGGAATGTGAACCTAGCCTTTTTGTGGGACACCTGAACATCTTTGGTGGAGGAGGTGGAAAAACACACAGCCAAGCTGGCTTTTAGACCCATTTCCCTGCCTTGGGGCAGTGCTGGGGCAAGATGCCATGGGCCCTCCTGCTTTGCTGAAAAGAGTATTGCATTTACACTGTACACAGCAAAACTGGAGAGAATAACAAGGCCTGATGTTGAGAAACATGCAGACACTGGTCGGTCAACTCTTGTTGAACAAGAGCTGCTTTTATTGACCTTTTTCCTGCTCTCTTCATAGTTCTGCTTTAGTTTCCCAAAGCCTCTGGAAATAATTCATAAGTTGCATAACCTTAGACCTCATGAACCAAGTAAAGACTTTCTGTAGATGTATGGATTTGCATTTATAAAAGAATAGTTTAAAGCACAAGATAATTAAATTTGATTTACATAATATGATTTAGATTAATGTCTAAAATTAGTTCAGAAGTTTTATCACTGAGAACTGATCTGGGACTTTTATGAGCCTCTGTACTCAAAGCTATTGAAATTGTAACTATTTTATCTCTCTTTGCACATGCCATTTAAAAAGAAGTGTCAGATCAGCATTTTGCAATGCCATACTTCATTGTCCCTAGATGGAGAACAAAATTTGCTAGTCTCATAATGAATAATAAATAATACTGTATGATGTTGCAGCTGTTATCTTGAGATACCTCAAAATTTTTCTCTTAGAAGGCACTATTTAGTAAATAGTGTTGTGTTAGCTTTATTGTAACATAACAAGATAGGTTTTTTCATTTCCTAATGGCAGTGAAAAAATGCCACAGAATATTTTGCATGCATGTATATATACAGAAGCACAGCTTAGATATTTTAACCCAGTTACTAATGCAGACCATATAAATATAAAACCTACTTGGCTACTACATAAGAGAAATATAAGCTCACTAATAATGAGTCAAAGATGATATTAGATTGTCTCTTGGGGAACGAAATTGCTTCCTCACTAGGCACTAAAAATTCAAGTTCTTTACACCAGTACATAAATACATTGTTAATTATTTACTCTATTTTAGACCACTGCACATTTTCAATTACACTTAGTGCAGTGAAGATGAACTAGCAAAACACATTCGACACATGACACTGCAGTTGTCAAGGTAACTTGTGGACATACGATTTGATGTAAATGTCTAGCCTACTCTTGTAGATTTTTTTCAAGCTGCTATAGACAGAATGAGTTCAATACAGCCCTGCCACTCAGTGAAAGCTCCATGGCCAGCTAAAGAAAAAAGCATCATCAGCAATGGGACGAGCAGATATCAGAAATACAAATGCATTGTTACTATTCTTGCATAAGGTCTTTGCTATTTTCAGTGCATTAGTAAATAAAAGGACAGAGATCTCTAAAACCATCAACTTAAATATATGGAATATATCACATAAAGCTTAGCATGTTTGAGTATAGGTTTGAAGGAATGTATACTACATAAACTACTTTACCATTAATCAGGCTAAGTAACATGAAAACAATATGTTTTTAAGTTTTATATCTTATTATCTTAGAAATGTTGCAAGAAATAACTAAAAATATGAAATTTTTACATCTCCAGTGCAATTCACAGGGTTTGGATAAGGAATAGCAACAATAATTCCTCAAATTCCAGGAAGCATAAAGTAGCATCCACTCCAAAACTCAAAATAGTATTTCCATCCCCATTTTTAAAAAAATACCATTGCACTAAAACAATGTCAAAGAACAAAGGTGTAGAAGAGGTGTTACAAAGAACCTGCAAATTCCACAGGAATTGAAATTTGATTTTAAGTGAATTTAAGTGGAGAGGTCTATAAAAATTAGGGGTAGTAATAAGCGTTTTTCACTTTTTACTATTGTAAAAGTTGAAAATTGAAACAAAATATAGCCACTGAAATAAAGACCTAAAAACTGTTTGTTTTTCAGGAGTAACAACTGTCCTAACAATGACTACGTTGAGCATTAGTGCAAGGAATTCACTACCCAAGGTGGCCTATGCCACTGCTATGGATTGGTTTATAGCAGTTTGCTATGCCTTTGTGTTTTCTGCACTCATCGAATTTGCAACAGTGAATTACTTCACAAAGAGAGGTTATGCATGGGATGGCAAAAGTGTCGTTCCTGAAAAGGTAACACTTAATATTTATTCCAACAGCTCATATTATGTCATGCATGATCTCTGTATATTTTAGCCTACTAGAGCTCCTGTGCAATTTAAATAATTATTCTAAAAGTTTCCTCATGCTCTCCCACACAGAATTTCTACACATACACACAGTGAGCTTAGACACTGAGTACCTCAATATGCAGTCTTCTTCTCTAGATGATATTTAATGCTATTAATAACATGAAAAATATGCATAATCTGATTTTTCATAGAGAAAAAAACATTTTTGTAAACAGGCTCTGGAATTTTGACTTGTGCAGATAAGCAGGAAGGAGACACTTTTTTTTAAATTATTATTATTTTTAAAGGGAAGGCAATTCTTTGTCTAATATTTTAGCAAGAGAAAGTGTTCATGCCTCAATATATACGTAGAAGAAAATCTTGTCAGTCATTTTGGGAGTCTGTAATCCTGTTCCACACATTCCTTAAGGAAATGAAGGACATCACATTGACTCCATTGGAATGGGATTAGACTGTCTGTAAATCACATATGCATCAATAAACTGTTGAGGGTGCATATGGGATGAAAGAGAAAGTTTCTGATTTCCTATGAAATATCATGTGAGCTCCTTCTGTGAGGAAGCTCATTTTGGTTATTTTTTTTAAGAGATCTTGAAAGAGACTTCTAACTTGCCTAATTACTTATTACGAACATTCACAAATTAGAGATTCAGCAGAATAAATATTTGGAGGAGCAGATGTTACTCATTGGTATGTGAATATATGTGTTTAATTCAGGAATGTATGCCTATATATAAATATTCTTTATCTTTTTTTTTTGTTGTTCTATTTTAGTTGCATAAGACTCTCAATGAGAAAATAGAAAAAAAATTAAGACATTTACAACATGAGAACAAACATAAAAGTATTGTGGAACAAAGTGAAATAAATTATGGTATTGAGCTTCACGACAGTTTGTCAATATTGAGTTTTCAGTTACTGATGATACTTTCATTGAAAATAATTTATTTGCTTCTTTGTTTTGCCCCTATCTTCACGATATCTATTTTTAATAAAATAGGTGGTATTAATAAAACATAATAATTGAATATTAAATATTGTCTTTTGAACATAGCCTACCTGGTAGCATAAGTTATTATAACCAGCCACTTAATTTGTTTCAAATAAAACTATTATTTTCAGGAAAGCAAAACAAACAAACAAACAAAACATACAACAGCAAATACGCAATATTCAGCCTACGTTTTCTTCCTGCGTAGGACTCTATATCATGCTTCTACAAGCCTCTCTCCACTTGTCTGGATGCTTTTGCAGCTTTTCTGCACGCTCTCAGGTGTCCTGCAGGAACGCTTCTGCTTCCTTAAATGTTCATCACTTGAACAGGATTTTTTTTTTTATACTAAAGCCAGCCTACTGGCTTGTTTATATAGCTATAAATCTATAGTTGATCTGTTATAAATAGTAAAACAAAAACAAAAACAAACAACTACAACAAAAAAACACTCCCTCCCTGGGATAGCTGCAGCTTGAAAACAGAATTATGGTTGCTGTTTGAAAAAATCACACTTGGCTATTTCTCTTTATTCATAGCATTATTATTTGCCTTCTAGGGGACTAAATGATCAACATTTGCTTTAGGTTTTTGGGGCAAACACTGCCTAACGATTTTCTAAGCTACCTCTATTTTTTTTTTTTTTTGTTATCTGTTTTCTCATAAATGGTGTTTTTCTTTATACCTCCTTATCCATCTAGTATATCTCTTCTCTATATTTATCCTTGTGCAGTGCTGGAAGAAAGGTTCAGACTGTCTGCAACCTGGACAGTTGAATTCCAGCTGGCATCCCCACACAAAACTTTTTTTTAATTTTTTTTTTTTTTTTCCCCACAAGTAAAATACTAGAAAACACAATCTAGATACTCTTTCCAATAAGTTCTCCACTGAAAGCTTTTCAATATGTTTTTGCTTTAGCAATACAGGTAGGTGTACTGGGTCTATACCACACTAGGTAGCTAAAAAATTGAAGAGCTGTTTAGGGCCCTATATTCAGAATTACATTTCATCCATTATGAAGCAGTTGTAACACTCAAACATGATCTTCAATTTTGTTTTCCTTAATTCGTATACTTCTGGCATGTATCCTTAGCATAAAAAGACTAGTAGATTTGCCTGTTCCTAAATAACTCACTCTTTTAGTGCATGATCACATTATATTTTTATTGCATATTTTAATGTATAGACTGTGTTAGAATGCATTATAAAAAACATTATTTGTCTAAACATTGGAAAGCTAGCACAAGTAGCACAGTTGATTAAGGCAATGTTGAATTCTGAGTCGATCATCACTGCTAATTACCATTAAAGGTAATTTTGTGTATCAGTAAGCCTAGCTATCAGTACAAGTCCTCATTATAGTTTATCAATCACATACGTTGGTTTAACTAATACAAGTAATCCAGTCCGATGATTCTGTCCATGTCTTCATCTAAATATTTTGCATGAGTCATGTGCCCAAATCTTAGCTTCTTATTTAGAGCCTATCACAATTTGTGGTATAAACTTCTTTTGTTGCAAAAGTTCATGGTGCTTTTTCAGTTTATTATCAATCAATAAAACAGTAAGAATAAAATATTTTCTTCTTTCTTCAGCCAAAGAAAGTGAAGGATCCTCTCATTAAGAAAAATAACACGTACACAGCTGCAGCTACAAGCTACACCCCTAATATTGCAAGGGACCCTGGGCTGGCAACCATTGCTAAAAGTGCAACAATAGAGCCCAAAGAAGTTAAGCCAGAAACAAAACCTGCAGAACCCAAGAAAACTTTTAACAGCGTCAGCAAAATTGATCGACTATCAAGAATAGCCTTCCCATTGCTTTTTGGAATCTTTAATTTAGTCTATTGGGCTACCTATTTAAACCGGGAGCCCCAGTTAAAAGCCCCAACTCCCCACCAATAACCTCATTTATTCATCTAGCTCTGTTTTGTCTTTTACTTTGGGAATTGATTCCAGTTTTCACACACAGTAATTCCCATTTGCTTCATTGCCTCTGTCTTAAAGAAAAACGTTTCTTCATTTAACCAGAAGTAAAATATATCCGTATATGTAAAAACCCTGTGTCCAAGGGAGAGAAAGATATATGCTATATAATTTAACAAACTGATTCTTAAAAAGGGAAAGATTTAATAATGAAAACAAAGCATTTTAGATACCTTAAGTACCGACTGTCCCCAAGAGATATTGTATATGGACATGAAAAAGATATTTTTATTCAATGGATTGTGCGGAGCAGGATAATATTCTTTACAAAGTCCATGTTGCATATACTATGCTGTACCATTCAACCACTGTTTATAATCTTTTCAAGGATGTAAAGCTTCCCACTTGCCGAATCCTTGACGAAATAACGCAAAATGTTATTTTCCTAATCCTTTGTCCCTTCTATACTCCAAACTACCTGATTTATAATATTAAATGGTCTTTAAAGAAAAAGGGAAATTATTCACTGTAGGTACAGTTTATCACTGTATAGCACATAAGATCTAATGGTAACAAATGCTTTAATCTGCTGTCTTACTGCAGTCTTGTTCTAAGCATTAAGTTGTCACCAGACTAGATTTAAAACGAGTTGCACAATCAAGTGCATATCCCAAGTCCCCTCTATCTCCTGTGTAATCCAAACAAATCCTGGATGCTTTTACAGATAGGTTTTATTCATCACTATGTTTTAGAGTTAAAAAAATTGCAAGCTCTAGATATGTTGAATGTATTCTTTTATAAAATGATACATCAAAAAAAGCTTTAGATTGAAATTTATGGATAGCAGAAAGACAAAATATAGTATTTAAATAATATATGTAAATATGCAGCATGAGATTGTACATTTTTTTTTTTTTTTTTTACTTTTTTAAAGTTTTGATCTTAAACCATTGTTTAGGATTCACCTCTTAGCTCTTAATATGTTACTTAATGCTCAATAAAACATATTTAGAGCCTAGATGAAGGAAAAAGTACTGATACTGGAAAGCCTAAAAAAATACCTAGAAATTGCTTGGAATTAATTCCATTTGTAAAGTGGTTAAGTGTACAGTAGCTTGCAATTTGACAATGTCATCTGATGTTTCCTATTAGATACGACTGGTCTGCTCAGGTCACGCATAAATAATAAAGAATGGGATTATATTTGGTAGGTAAAAAATGGTGAAATATTAAGACAGAAGTTCATCTGTATATTACTGCTATATTTGCTGATACATAACTGTTACAATAAGTGATGTAATATATGTAGCATTAAATACAAAAAAAAGTCATACTCAAAAGAATGTACAGGAAAATAGATTTTATTGAGTAAACTTATAACATTTCATTTTTACTGTAGCAATATATTTGTAGGAACAATATGTAAGGGCTTTAAATACAAGATGTCCATTTTGCAGGTACTGTGCTCTCTTAAAAAAATCTAGACAGTATCATTATTACTGATTCTTAGAAATAAAACTTCAGATAAAGATTTTTCAAAGAGATGGGAAGAATGGTGGTGCAAGCATCAATTCAAAAGCATAATACATGGTACAGAATGAATTTTAAAACAATAATACATGGACCTCTAGAGAAAATGCGAATGAGAATCAAATTTCATAGTCGTGTTTCAGGCAATGTTTTATAAACTTTCTTTATAAATCAGAAAGTTGACATTCTCTACGTAAAAAAAAAAAAAAAAGGAAATAGTTAATGTTTTATTTAGTGTTTTTTGTTGGTTTTTGTTTGTTTGATTGATTCTTTTTAATGCTTCTCTGTCTAACATCTAGTCCTGTCTAAACTTGATAAGTTATCTGATTGGATCTTATTAAAAGGGGATGTTTTCATCTTCTGGTATCATGTGTAGATATATGTATAGAAAAAAATAAACTATGGCTCTTTAACTTCAGTGTACTTGTTTATCTTGTTATTTTTGGCGTTAAACTAGTGTGTTCATTTAGGGCATTTTATCCTTCTAGTAATTCATAGCTACCTTTTGGTCTGCATTTTGCACATTAGATATGAATATTACTTAACTAGTCTGCTTTTTGCTATGCAATGACTGCATAATATCACCTCTTAGTTTGTTAGTCTATGCCAATAGTATTATACTGTACAAACTTGATTGCAGAGTTTATCAAAGACAAGGTATTCTATGTAGCTTTTTTACAGTGCTTTGCTAAACCATGTAATAATAGTAAGTCTTCCTTGAAAATAATGATACACTCTTATAGAGGACAGTTTCTGTTTACTCCTGGGATAATTTTAAAAATATGACATTGAATGTTTATTGCACCTCAGTGCAGTGATGTGGCAATAAAACCTAAATCTAATAGAGATTGTTTATGGCAGAAGCATGTATTGCTTTACAGAGTTTAGCAAAAGCTCTTTATTTTATGTCAGACTGTAATTCTATTATAATAATAAAGCTAAAAATGTTCAATAATGAAAGTGAATGTTTTACTTTGGTTTTCTTTAGTTACTGCTTTTTACAACACATTGCTTTATAAACTGCTATTCATTCAAAACCTTTTTGTGGATTTGGTAATGAATGCAGTTTAATGGATGTAATTTTCTGTTCAGTGTTTTCAAGAGGAATATTTCCAAAACCTGATTTGACTTTCAAAAAATATTGTTCAGTCTACATAACGTATTTCCAGTAAAGCAATAAATTATATCTGATGAACAATTGGTGAGGTTTAGTACCACAACAATGAACATGATATGTGGTAGGAAGAGAATAAAACATGCTCTCTCCCACCTGAAGTGGCCAATAAACCATTAGTAAAGATGTGGATCTTTTTATTATAGATGTCATATAAATACAGATCTAAGGTCTAAGAAAGACTGGTAGGACAGGACCTCAGGTGGTATAAAATAACACTACTTCACTTATTTAATGAGTTATGGGGATAGCATTTAGACATATGCATGTATAGCTTAAAAATACTCAAGTCTTTCTTTACCACGTAGAAGAATACAGATACAGGAAAAGTCATTCAAGTACTCTCAGCCCTCAAATTTTCTTGGGCAAGGTCCTGGAAGCAAGCCTCATACTCTTATGTAGAGAAAGAGAAACAACCAGTGGCAGGCATTTTTCAAAGGATCCAAACCAGGAAAGACTCTCATAAATATATATAATGATATTTATAGCATTCTTAAGAAACTGAGTCTCACAAAGCAACTTATCAAAATAGCATTAAGATAGCATTAATATGGGCTCACTCAAAAAAAATAAAATAAAATAAAACCACTTATTCTGCTTTCCTCTATTTTGAATGAGAATAATGCAGTCTGAATCCCTGTTCCTTGCCTCCTCCTAACTACACAGAGCCGAATCCCTGTGGAAACCCACACAGGATTTTCTGGAGGAGTGGGGAAGTGGCAAGTGACACCAAACATCCACCTCCTGTGTTCACATGCCAGATGCAGAGCATACATGAAGACTCCCCCACCTCCATTATCACCGCTCAGACATTCTTGGACAGAACTTGAGTAAAATGAGTGAAAAATACAAAGATGAAACAGGACTTGACTCAGAGAAAAACATATAGCACCATTCAGCCTCACAGAGTGGAAAACAGCTCTGCCAGATGGCAAATTCAGTCACCAGACAGTCCAGCACGACACCCTGACATGGCATTGCTCTATGATATTACATCAACAGGGGAAAATCCTCTATTTTTTTTCTGGGATTGTTCCTGGAAGCTACTGAAAAAATGTAGAAGAACAAGATTAGCTCAATTTGAAATCTGCTGGTGTCTCCTTCTGTAACCCTATTTATTGGAAGAGGATAAAATGTTTTATCTCTCAGTCATAAGCCACCTCTCGTGGAAATGGAGAGATGATGAAGGAGTCCGTGTCCACAGGCCAGGATAACCTAATCATTAGGTTACAGAAAGAAACCTCTTTTGATGTACATTCTGCTTGTTTTGATCTTCTGGGGTTGATCACATTATCAGAATCACAAGTGGTAATTTGGACTGCTACACTTAATGCCACACTAGTACAGCAGGCTGAACAAGTCTGGCTGAGGGAATAAGTGTTTCACTCACTGTCAAAGCGCATACCTGTGCTTAGCTGAAGCATCCATCAGCAACCTGCTAGCCATTTGGTTCAACAGCCCAAGGAGTCAGTGTCAAAGGGCAGCCATACTTCATACAGTCTTAGTCACAGAAATGTATGTACATTAGCCACACCTATTGACAGGTTTAACAAAGGCGAAGAACATCTTTGACATTTTGATGGGATGTTTAATATTGGGAGAGTCAAGCAAAACCACACACACACACACACACAAAAAAAAAAAAAAGCTTTATAATTATATTCTTTTGCTTGGATTGACAGATGGGTAACCTGAGAAAAACTGATTTCCTTTTCTCTTTAACTCCTCCTGTTCTCCACCAATATGGCAAATAATAAAAGCTTATGGAAAAAAAGCTTATAAACAGTCAGAAAATGGGGCACACATGCTTCAGGGAGCAAATAATAAGAGAAATTCTTCCAGCTTTGGCTTTGTATCCAAATGACTGTCCAAATAAATTAGTTTGACTGGGGAAAGTTTAACTTTTTCTTAGAGGCTGGAAAAATATCAGCCACATTTTAAAGGATAAAAACCAAGATCTCAGATCTCAGACTTTCTGTATTAGATCCACAAGGGAAAAAAATAAAATAAAATAAAATAAAATAAAATAAAATAAAATAAAATAAAATAAAATAAAATAAAGACTTACTATGCATAAAGAAGACAGCTTAAATATAGATGTGTTTGCATTCTTAGCACATGAATTTTGCTAGTGAAGTGTATTATCAGCTTGTCAAGCTATGCTGTCAGGTTACATCTGATTACAAACTGTACAATACAATGAGAGAAGTAAAAGCCTCCAAATGACAAGTTTCTGTAGGCTCATGCACTCAGGCTACAGGCCCATCCCAACAGGCAGGATGACTTCACAGCTGCTGATAAACTCATTTGATTCAATTGCTCTAGGGCATTTGAAGATGCTCTGAGTAGATTCTACACTTGCAGCACAGCTGTCTGTTACAGGAATTTCACCCAAAAACTATAGAGATGTGACCCCCCCTAAAAAACCTTCTTCAGACTGACCAAATGACACTGATTTTTAAATGTGGTCTCGAGGAAAGATGTATTTGGTGGACTCTGGCTCCAAACAAGGACATTTGAGTACAAACAGATAGGACAAATTTCTTTTCAAGTGCTTTCATATACAAAGGACACAATTAAACTCAGGTTGCACAAGCCTAAGACCTGAACTAGGACTATGATACTGAATTTGGCTAGCAGCAGTTTGCTGATTGCTGCCCAGAAAGCACCATCTTTACTACATGATTGCTTTACTACTTCATTGTTTTACACCCCCCTGCTAGGTAATTAATGTAAGGTGCTTAAAAACAGAAAAGACACCAAAAACTTAAAGCTCCTATTTGATTACTACTTGCAACAGCAGACCACTTCTAAATAAGTCATTTATAGGCCTCTAGGATTTTTTCTCCCTTGCAGACATTTATTAATGTAACAAGTTTTCCACAAGGATATGAAAAACTCCACCAAAAAAATGAAACAAAAAATATTTAATGGTCATCTAAAATCACAAATAAAACAAGTGAGTCTACAATGGAAAGATCCTTATTTTCCTCATGAATTTATCTTTAAAAAAAAATCTAACAAAAACAGAAAAAAATCATAGTAGACAAGGCTCATTTTAAGTGAACACACCTTTTCAATAAGGGAAAGAACTAATAGAGAAAGAAGTAAGATACCTCTACCAATTGTTAGGACCAGCCATAGGGGCATAAATTTAAGCAAAGTAACATTTTGGAACAGGTTTTAAGCAATAAAAGACACCACCTACTTTTTGGATGAAAATGGTACAATTTCACTAGTTTCAGCAGCCCTTTTAGACTTTTTTTTTTCCCCTTTGATGTTGTTTCTCTAAAACACAACGAAAAAAGCTACCCATGAAATTCAGCTTTCTTTCCTGTTGGGGGGGGGGGGGGGGGCGAAAGCAGGCATGGAGATATGAGGGACACAGTAACTGTAAAAAGGTAATTCTGTGCATCCCAGGAAATAACAGTGTGGGAGTCTTACATAAAACAGCTCTAATATGGCAGTATGAAATAATTTTTAACTACTCATAATGTTCAGCTAAGCCTCATAGAGACAACAAAATAATATGCAGATTAATGTAAAAGCGAGGGCTTGATAGGATTTTGCTTCTTCATTTATACCAGACAGCTAAAGCAAGCTTTGAAGAAAAAAACATGCTATGCACAGCTATTCTGAAAACAACACCTACTGTAAGTCAGCCTGCTGATTTCTGCATATTTCCATCATCTCCTCCCTAGTTGACTTGATTTGTAAAGAGTTGGGCTAATTTAGACCAAGCAAAATGTGTCCTTGGGTCATCAGGGCGTTTACCAGCTTGTTTGCAATTATCTTCTCTCCTAAGCATCTCTTCTGCAGCAAGGCACAGAAGACAAATGAACACAACTATTTCAACAGTTTAAAAGGATACACTGTGTATTACGAGTAATATATATACACTGGTATATTTAGATAGCTGCAAAGCCAGAATTTTCACACCTGAATATGCTTCTTTTACATCCATATGTAAATGCCAGATAAAAGATACCGCCGGATTCCCAGCAGAGGAAAGTCTTTTTGCAGTTCCACAAGATAATTCCAGAGCTTCTCAGCCACGATTTTAGTAGCACACTTCTAAGAAAGAATAGGAGTTTTTCCCTGGTCATTGAGTTACTGAATCTCAATGGTTATGTTTATTTGTAAATGCCTCTAACCTTCCTTGGCCTTCTTTTCCAAGGGAGGTACAGGGATAAGAGTGTCCGCTTCCATTCTGGTTTTTGAATGGAGGGATTTTTTGCTTGCAACTCCTGTCATTAGAAGTTTAAAAGTTGAGCAAATTAGTTTTTATAATATTGTAACAGAACAGAATGATGATTGTGGATATTATAGAAACCTGGTAAACCAGAAATTCACATTTAGATGTTTGTTCTGGCTTTAGTCCTGACTACTGACAGCTTCACACACCTCCTAGACAGAACTTCTCCTAGACAGAATTGTTCTTGTCCTAGCAAAAGTATTTTATAATACAACAAAAATCCTTTCAAGTAGTAAGAGCAGAACAAAACCAGCATTGGGTGCTTTTGAAAACCTTACTTGATACTTCTAGCCATACACAGAATGACTTTTAAAGCATACTATGCCACTAAATAGTATTTAAGAGAAAGCAACAGAAAGCAGAGAAATTGACATTGCAGCAAGTTCAGCTGATGATTTTCTTAGTTTACATTTTGCCAGGGCATGGGCTAAAAACCTTTTTCTGGTAGGCACAGGACCAGTGCCATGAATACTACAATGGCATGCAACAGAAACCTGTGTCTCAGGTGTCTGAAAGAGAAAAAATTCTAGTTGAATTCATGCCACTCTCAAAGCTTTTTAAAATTACAAAGCAGGACTGGAAGACTGATATTGAGGGTTGCTATAGAACTGTGTGGAGCCATAGACCAAATTAGAAACACAAGTTAATAATCACCTTCCTGCATCACACCTTGATAACAGAAGTAGAAGTAACAAGTTAACTCTATTTTCTGAAATAGGCCTTTCATGTTATTCTAAACCTGATATTTATAGTTCAGTGCTTCCCCCTTCCCCTCAACTTAAAGAGCATTCTCAGTCCATTGCAAAGTAGGACTTATAAAAAGAATGTTAATTTTTTTTACAGCCTTAGGTTCAAAGGGTAGAAAGTAGTATATAGTCATATTTCTTGAAGCTCACCTGAAGAAATGCAATTTTATCTGGCCACTGTAAGAACTAAGTGGAAAGAAGTCTATAAACAAACATGATTAATTTATTTATAAATGTATAGAGATTAATAATAATTCTCTGATATAGCATGATCTGACATATTTATTACTAAAGCATGTACTTGACAACAATAGTTGTAAGACAGCAGGCTGTTTTACTACTGCCTCTTAATGGGAATTACATGAATAATAAGTCTCAGGAGACACTTACCAGTGATAAAGGTAAATATTGGCTCTAAAAAATGTCAGACAAGCAATTATACCTTTGTATAGCAGGCAACCTAGATGGGTTATTAGCTATTATTTTGTTTTATTATATCTAACATTTAATAGCTTGGAAAGTATGTTTAAAAAGATATAAAGACTGATGGTATCTGAAACCATGGTCAGTGAAAATAATCATCCACTTCTCTTCACATCATAACTGTCTGGACAGTGTGCATCAGTGAAGTAAGGAAAACTTGCTTCAAGGTCAACAGCTTGAACAGAAAACCAACACTGCAGAAACTGAGTTGTAATATGTCTTGCCCCCAAACCCAGACCAAAAATATACCTTGTTTCTATTATTACTAGTTTTTGTTCTGTAACAGAGAAAAACCTGCCTGAGATTTCAACTCCACTTCAAGCACTACACAAAGGGTTCTAGCCCTATGCACAGTTATAGGAATAGACACACTGTTCTCATAAGTGTTCCTAGTGGGGGAAAAACAAACAAACAAACAAACAAACAAACAAAAACAAACAAAAATAAAACAACAACAACAACAAAAAAAACAAGGACACGGAGAAACTTGGCTTATACAGGACCAGAAGGAACTGAAGACAAGGAAGCTGCAAAGTGAGAGGTGAAGCAGTGCAACACAGGTCAAGCAAGGCTGGCAAACAGTGGACACATGCATTTGTATATCAATGGAGGAGGCAATGCCACAGCTGTCAGATCTGCTTCTTTGGGACTCCGGGACTCCTGCTCTGGTCAGGGCTTCAGCAGTAGCCAGGAGCCCAGAGTGGCCTGTGCCGCCAAGCCCCGCATCGCCCAGCTTCCCCCGGCATGGCCTAACAGGAGAAACTAAGCACAGGGCAGGATCCCACCAGCCACAGGTTTCTGTGGAAAATCCTAAGACCTGGCATGGGGCTGCCTTTGTGATCTCATCACAAGGACACCATTAAAAAAATGAGGCTGCAAGAAACAGTCCTGTTCCCCCTTATGGCTCCAAACACGGGTCAACAATCCTCACAGAAGCTATTGCCCCACATAACTTAATAGTATACAAGAGAATAGCGTGACTTAAGACTGTTTTAAGAAATTTTAAATAAAACAGGAATACATTTTGTGGAGGCTTTTTTATCGCAGCAAGTCTCTGTAATAAGAAAGGGGAAGGGGGCAGTGAGGGGGTTGAGACAGATGGCTCTCACATAGTTTATAAAGTCTTTAGCAGAATTCTAAAATACGTTCAAAACTACTAGGAGTTGAGCACTTAAGAAGGTAAACACATTCCTACTCACAGGGGATTTCTTCATGAAGAGGAAAGTTTCTGAAATTTGAACTGCTTTTTGGGTGACTGATTCCCAGCTGTAATATATTTCAAAAGAAATGCCTCAACTCTGTTTACTCATGAAACTGCCAGCCCTGAGGTCTCAGAAATCACCAGTCTGACTTGCATTTCTTCTGCTACTCACGCTACTACTGGCAAGTGCAGTGCAATAGGTCAAGGGACATAGCTGTAAAGATGTGCCAAGATAAGGAAAATCAATCTTAGAGCCCAAAAGGCAAAGCTACTGATGCAGAAGATTACTAAATACAACCAGTTGCCTTATGGCATTTGAGTCTTCCAAGAACGATACTGTGAGGCTGCTTTTCAGTAAATATAAGATCTTACTCTCTGTGACTTGCCATAAGATATACTTTTTTTT
Organism: Stictonetta naevosa; assembly: GCA_011074415.1. Taxonomy (NCBI): domain Eukaryota; kingdom Metazoa; phylum Chordata; class Aves; order Anseriformes; family Anatidae; genus Stictonetta; species Stictonetta naevosa. The sequence goes on from CM021709.1 coordinate 1,565,558, forward strand.
TCCTCCATTGCTCCTCATTATTTGCTCAGGGAAAAAGTGGTAGAGTATATCTGTACAAAATACACTATGATATTTCTACGACTAATATTAGAGGAAGTGTAAAACACTCTGACCCTTAGACAAATTTGCATCATCTCTGGGACTTAGCCAAGGGCAAAACATCCTTTGGTCAAAATACCTTAGTATCAAATATGTATATTTGGAGCTCAGATTAGGGGATGATTTGGGCTCTCTCAACCCTAATGAAACAACACTAACCCTGTAATCAATTGATTAGAATACTGTTAAAAGTTTATAAGTATAGAGATACAAATATTACATATAAATACACATGCATGTGTGTTAACTTCCTCCCTAATTTCAACTGGTTCTTCTGTCATCCTTAGCTTCAGTGTTCATTTGTACTTGTTTAAACTTTATTGTCTAGTTACCTACTAACACAACAGCCTTCATGCGAATTATGCTATTTTACATAAGCTCTTGAGAAGTGTAAATGGTGCTATTTTCCTACTAAACTTGATGAAATAAATGGAAAGTTTGGGGTTTGGCATCCACTTCGTAACAGGTACAACATCCCACTATTTGGCAGCTGCTAGTATGGTGATTTTTATTAAATTTAATTTAGTAAGTTTATGAATTTATTTTCTTAGACTTCAGTGTTGCAACAGAACACATAACCTGAAAACCTTCCTTATTTGTCAGGTTGTAATTATTAACGTTTTGATAATACAGTGTAAGATACCCTAAAAGTAATTTTTTCTGATCTGGTGTTTATTCTTGTTTAGTATATTTAAGTATCTTCAGTACCTACACAGAGCATGCTTGAGTGGCACAGTGCCACTGAGACACCAGCATGACAACCCTTGAGGCTTATGTACCTTCCAACCCCATCTCTTCTACCCAGCTAGAGTACATCTTTGATTTGCTGTGAATGCATGATCTGTGCTGTGACCACAACTCTAAATGAGCTAGCATTTACAGTAGCACCCCATGAGTAACCCCAGATCTTGGTTCCAATTTCCCATGGAGAAAACTGGCAAGTTATTCATATGTGTGAATCAATTACATCCCTATCCTGGAAGCCTGATTCTAAAAGGCTTATTGCAACTTACAATAGAGGTAGAGCTCTGCATTCTGCTACTACTACTACTACTACTCTGATTTGCCATCTTCCTCCTTGCTTCTTAAGATAATGTTCTTAGAGGTATATTGGGTTTGAAGGTCTTCTGATTTTTCTAAAAACCTGTTTTTCAAGCTGTATTCACGTAGGTAGAGTCAATTAATTTGAACTATGAAAGTTTACATGGCCAAACATGTTGGCTGAGCATATGATCATCAGGTATCTCATCCTTATCTTGTAAGAAACACTAAAATGGGGTTGTCTGAACAAATTTGGGTCTCAGACCATGCTGGCAAAATTAACAGTTCTGTGTGGTACTACTTGAACTAGAATTTATTTCTGATAAATTTATTTACCCTCTAATTTGCTAAAGTTTTAATTACATGCTTTTGTTTCACTCTTCCTTTTGCTGAGTTGTGAGGGCTAGCTATAGGGAATGGACTCAGGACAAAACTGAGATGATGGATTGGATTATGCTATAAGGACTGTTGGATAAAAACCACAAAATGATTGTGGAAACGTTGTGTAGCTGCAGACAACCTGTGTCAGGATTAGAAAGCAATAGTCCCAGGTCAACAGAGCCTCACGGCTGTGACTTGTAACAATTTTGTACGGCCTATACACCACAAAAATGCTTAGTTAACTCTGATCTGTTCAAAGTAGACAATAAAACACAAAGCAATAAGTAGCTACTGCCCTCACTCCATTCTCAACACCTTATCTATAAGCATCTTGGTATTTGACAAAAAAATAAGCTTTTAGAAGCTTTTGTTCTGAGAGATATTATGACACGTGACCAAAATTACCTCACCAAAAAAGAGTTAATTCATGTGTGATCTGAGATATAGCATGTCTGTCACTGTAAAAAAGCAGCAATCACATACCTCTCTTTGACTGATTTGTATTTGGTGCTATATAAGGTCTTCAAACAGTAAGCTTCTAAATATTATAACAAAGGATAAGATAACATTTCTCACCAGATTTTTTAAATATTTTTTCCTAATGCATGAAATAGGTTTGTCCCTGTTTTATGTTAAACAAGTACTGGAATTTACTTTTATTACATTATAACTAATAGACAGATTTATTACATTATAACTAATAAACAGGTACTTGTAACATCACACTTAATAAATATCAAGTGTTTATAAGTCATTAATATACAGCCAGTTTTGAATCCAGGATCTGTACTTTTTCAAACTAGAACAATGGTACAACAATTGCACCTCATGGCATGTTATAGTGATAAACTAGAGCCTTGCAGGCTACAAGAATTGCATCAGTTGACAAAGGTAGACTGACTGATGTCATCTACCTGGATTTCAATAAGGCTTTTGACATGGTCCCATATGACATCCTGATTTCTAATTAGAGAGATATGGATTTGAAGGGTGGACCATTCGGTGGATAAGGAATTGGCTTGATGGACACACCCAGAGTAGTGATCAATGGCTCTATGTCCAGGAGGAGGCCGGTGATGAGCAGTGTCCCTTCAGGGGTCTGTCTTGGGACTGGTTCATTTCAATATCTTCATCAATGACATAGATGATGGGATCGAGTGCACCTTCAGCAAGCTTGCAGATGACACCAAGCTGAGTTGTGCAGTTGATACAACAGAAGGAAGGGATGTCATCCAAAGGGACCTGGACTGGTTGGAGAAGTGGGCACACATGAACCTAATGAGGTTCAACAAGTCCAAGTGCAAGATGCTGCACCTGGGCCAGGGTAATCCCAAGCATGAGTACAGACTGGGAGGAGAACTCACTGAGAGCATCCCTGTTGAGAGGGATTTGGGGAGGTTCTGGTGGATGAGGTTGACACAAACCAGCAGTGTGTGCTTGCAGCCCAGAAGGCCAACCACATCCTGGGCTGTATCAAGAGAGGAGTGGCCAGCAGGTCAAGGGAGGTGATTGTCCTTCTCTACTCTGCCCTCATGAGGCCCCACTTCACGTGGAGTACTGCGTCCAGGTCTGGGGCCCCAGCACAAAAAAGATGTGGACCTGTTAAAATGCATCCAGAGGAGGGCCACAAAGATGATCAGAGGGCTGGAGCACCCCTCCTATGAAGAAAGGCTGAGAGAGCTGGACATGTTCAGCCAGGAGAAGAGAAGGCTCCATGGAGACCTCGTTACAGCCTTTCAATACTTAAGAGTTCACAGAATCACAGAATAGTCTAGATTGGAAGAGACCTCCAAGATCACTGAGTCCAACCTCTGACCTAATGCTAACAAGTCCTCCACTAAACCATATCCCTAAGCTCTACATCTAAACATCTTTTAAAGACCTCCAGGGATGGTGACTCAACCACTTCCCTGGGCAGCCTATTCCAGTGACCAACAACCCTTTCAGTAAAGAAGTTTTTCCTAATATCTAACCTAAACCTCCCATGGCACAATTTTAGCCCATTCCCCCTCGTCCTGTCACCAGGCACGTGGGAGAATAGACCAACCCCCACCTCGCTACAGCCTCCTTTAAGGTACCCGTAGAGTACGATAAGGTCGCCCCTGAGCCTCCTCTTCTCCAGGCTAAATAGTCCCAGCTCCCTCAGCCGCTCCTCGCAAGGCTTGCTCTCCAGACCCTGCACCAGCTTCGTAGCCCTTCTCTGGACTCACTCAAGCACCTCCATGTCCTTATAGTGAGGGGCCCAAAACTGAACGCAGTACTCAAGCTGCGGCCTCACCAGAGCTGAGTACAGGGGGATAATCACTTCCCTGGACCTGCTGGCCACACTGTTTCTTATACAAGCCAGGATGCTGTTGGCCTTCTTGGCCACCTGAGCACACTGCTGGCTCATATTCAGCCAACTATCAACCAATACTCCCAGGTCCTTCTCTGAGAGGCAGTTTACTAACCACACATCTCCCAGCCTGTAGCTCTGTTTGGGGTTATTGCGCCCCAGGTGCAGGACACGACACTTGGCCTTGTTGAACTTCATACAGTTGGCCTTGGCCCATTGGTCCAGCCTATCCAGATCCTCCTGCAGAGCCTTCCTACCCTCCAGCAGATCGACACACGCACCTAACTTGGTGTCGTCTGCAAACTTACTGAGGGTGCACTCGATCCCCTCATCCAGATCATCAATAAAGATGTTAAAGAGAACTGGCCCCAGTACTGAGCCCTGGGGGACTCCACTAGTGACCGGCCTCCAACTGGATTTGACTCCATTCACCACAACTCTCTGGGCCCGGCCATCCAGCCAGCTCTTAACCCAACGAAGCGTATGGCAATCCAAGCCATGAGCAGCCAGTTTCCTGAGGAGAATGCTGTGGGGAACGGTGTCAAAAGTCTTACTGAAGTCAAGGTAGACCACATCCACAGCATTTCCCTCATCCACTAAGCGTGTCACCTTGTCATAGAAGGAGATGAGGTTTGTCAAGCAGGACCTGCCCTTCACAAACCCATGCTGACTGGGCCTGATCGCCTGCTTGCCTTGCAAGTGCTGCATGATGACGCTCAAGATAATCTGCTCCATGAGCTTCCTTGGCACTGAGGTCAAACTAACAGGCCTATAGTTCCCTGGGTCTACCTTCTGGCCCTTCTTGTAGATGGGCGTCACGTTTGCTAGCTGCCAGTCGAGTGGGACCTCTCCTGATAGCCAGGACTGCTGATAAATGATGGTAAGCGGCTTGGCCAGCTCTTCCACTAGTTCTCTCAATAGCCTCGGGTGGATCCCATCCGGCCCCATCAACTTGCATACATCCAAATGCTGTAGCAGGTCGCCAACCATTTCCTCGTGGATTGTGGAGGCCACATTCTGCTCCAACCGGTTCAGGGTACTGGGCGTCCAGAGAACAACTGTTTTTGCTGCTATAGACTGAGGCAAAGAAGGCGTTAAGCACCTCAGCTTTTTCCTCATCTCTGGTAACTACATTTCCCCCCACATCCAGTAAAGAGTGAAGATTGACCTTAGTCCTCCTTTTTGTACTGATATATTTATAAAAACATTTTTTGTTGTCTTTAACAGCAGTGGCCAGATTGAGCTCCAGATGAGGTTTGGCCTTTCTAATTTTATCCCTGCACCGCCTCACAACATCCTTATAGTCCCCCTGAGTGGCCCACCCTCTTTTCCAAAGATTTTAAACCCTCTTTTTTCTCCTAAGCTCTGTTCAGCCAGGCCAGTCTTCTTCCGTGCCAAATTGTCTTTGGGCACATGGGGACAGACCGCTCCTGAGCCATTAAGATTTCTGTCTTGAAGAGCTCCCAGACTTCCTGGGCTCCTCTGCCCTTCAGAACCGCCTCCCAAGGGACTCTGCCAACCACTGTCCTGAACAGCTCAAAGTCTGCCCTCCGGAAGTCCAAGACAGCGGTTTTACTGGTCCCCTTCCTTACTTCGCCAAGTATCGAGAACTCTACCATTCTGTGGTCACTCTGCCCGAGACAGCCCCTGACCACCACATCTCCCACCAGTCCTTCTCTGTTAGTGAACAGAAGGTCTAGCGGGGCACCTCCCCCGGTAGGCTCACCAACCAGCTGCGTCAGGAAGCTATCTTCCACACTCTCCAGAAACCTCCTAGACTGCTTTCTCTGGGCTGTGTTGTGCTTCCAGGATATGTCTGGGAAGTTAAAGTCCCCCACAAGAACAAGCGCTGACGATTTTGCAACTTCTGCCAGCTACCTCCACCACCCCTTCTGTGCTGCCTGTCCCTTCTGAAGAGCCTATAGCCAGACATTGCAGCACTCCAGTCATGAGAGTGGTCCCACCACGTTTCCGTGATGGCAACCAAGTCATAGCCTGCCTGCTGCACAATGGCTTCCAGCTCCTCCTGCTTGTTGCCCATGCTGCGCATAGATGCACTTCAGTTGAGCCTTTGCTTTCTCCCCCAGCCTTGCCATTGTTCCCCCGGCACACCTCCAACAAGCTTTGTTTCATCCCTGTCCCCCTTCTTACCTAGTTTAAAGCCCTTTCAATGAGCCCTGCCAGTTCCTGGGCAAGGATCCGTTTTCCCCTTGGAGACAGTTGGGACCTGTCCGGGGCCACCAGGCCGGGTGCTGAGTAAAGTGCCCTGTGGTCGAAGAACCCAAAATTCCTGTGTTAGCATCAGCCTCTGAGCCACGTGTTTATCAGGTGGGCTTTCCGTGTCCTCTCTGAACCCCTCCCTGCCACTGTAGGAATAGACAAAAACACCACCTGTATTCCTGCTCCATCCACTAACCATCCCAGCCCCCTGAAGTCACGTTTTATAGCCTTCAGGCTTCTCTCATCAATGTTACCACTGCCAGCCTGGACTGTCAGTAGTGGGTAGTAATCGGAGGGGCGAACCAGGTTGGGAAGCTTTCTGGCAACGTCCCTGACCCTGGCTCCAGGGAGGCAGCAGACTTCCCTACGGCTAGGGTCAGGCTGACAAATAGGGCCCTCTGTTCCCCTGAGAAAGGAGTCGCCCACAACGATCACCCTTCTTTCTTTCTTGGTGGAAGCAGTCTTGAGGCGTGGAGCAGACTTCCTTGCCCTAGGCTTCCTGGGTAAACTTTCTACCACATCCTCATCCACCGCTCTCTCAAGCTCCAGGGCCTCAAATCTGTTGCATAAGGGCACCTGGGAATGTGGGGCAGGTGGGGGGGGGGGGGGTGTTTCCTGCAACGTCGAGCAGGAACCTGCCTCCATTCCTCCTCCAGTCCTGGGTCCCTTCCCTCTGCCCGACAGCGACCAGGCAGGGGGTCCACCCCCATTTGGGGAGTCTCACTCCGGTGCCTCTCCTTCAGGCCTTGCAGGGAGTTGTTCCACCAGTCTATCTCCCACTCACACTCCCTGATGGCCCTCAACCTCTCCACCTCCTCCTTGAGCTCCACCACCATGCGGACCAGGTCACCCACCTGCTCACACCTCATGCACACAGTATCTCTGCGTCCCTCAGACGGCAGCAGCAGGCTCTGACACTCCCTGCACCCAGAGACCTGAACCGCCGCATTTTTGAGCGGGCAGTCTGTCTGGGTGGCTACGGACTTTCTAGAGACAACTCTCTGCCTAGCGTGTACCCCCGCGGTCCTCGCTGGTGGTAGAAAGCCGTCAGATGAGTTGTTCTTAAGGGCGGGGGGGGGGTCGCTCCGCCCTCCCTGCCTGCGCGAACTGCCGCGCCAACTGTCGCGCCCCGCCCTTCCGACACGGCCCGCCCTGGTCACTCGCGCTCCCTAAGGGTTGCTTTTGAATGGCGGGAGAGGGGCGCTGCTGGCTCCGCCTACCCCTCGTCAGCGCCCCTCAGGAGGGCTGCCGGGTCGTGGCGGCTCCCTCGGCTGCCTCGAGCGGCCTCGATGCCGGGAAAATAGCCCTGCCTGTCCCGATCCCCCGCTCTGCTGCAGAACGCGTCTGCCCCGGAGCCGATCGCCTCGGCAAGTTCTTATAAAAAGGATGGAGAGGGACTCTTTACTCGTGTAGATAATGATAAGACAAGGGGGAATGGTTTTAAACTGAAAGAGGGGAGATTTCGATTAGATGCTAGGAAGAAATTCTTCATTCATAGGGTGCTGAGGCACTTGAACAGGTTACCCAGAGAGGCTGTGGATGCCCCATGCCTGGATGTGTTCAAGGCCAGGCTGGATGGGGCCCTGGCAAACCTGATCTAGTGGGTGGCATCTCCACCTACGGCAGCGGCGTTAGAGTTAGATGATCTTTAAGGTCCCTTCCAATCCAAGCCATTCTATGATTCTATGACGAATAGCTTGTTAAATATTGGAATATCAAAATCTAACTTACTGTGCTCATTTTTTTTTTTCTGCAGACTTCTAATGATACAGATGTACTTGACTTTGAGCAATTTATTCTTGCTCTAAAAGAACTGATGAGAAATTGTAAGAATTTTATTTCCATCTGAATAAAGGATAGAATATGCTATGAAAAGAAATGTGAAAGTCTAAATACAATGGCTTAAATGCAAGGTTAATAGTGTAGTATTATTAATACAGTATCAAATGGTTCACAGAAAATAAATAGCTGACAAAAAAAAAAAATCAGTCCCCTGAAATTAATAAAACTTATTGTAAGTGTTGGATATATTCTGCTATATAAAATGATTTTTTTTCTGCTAAGTCTTCCTTGTGATTCTGGAATAGTATAAAAACATACTATGTACAAAAGGCAAAACGATGAGCAGTGAGGCCTGTCAAGGAAAATAAGCAGCACAGTATTGGATTTTAGCGATTTGACTGAAAAAATATAATAAAATACTATGAAGAGAAAGAGCCCTATGTGCAAGAAATGGAAGATTCAAAAAGGCTGCATTAGAAAAAGGGAACAAAATTCCATTCCCTGGTAAAGAAATCAGAAGATGTTATTGTACAGCTAAACAATAAAATCCTTGAATATATTTGTATGTCTTCATTTTCAGTTCATGTTGAGAAACCAAGATCTAAGCAGTGATTTTATCTAAGTAATCAGGCCCCTCTCCAGCTACATCATAAAACTTTTGTTATTGTAGGAATTGAGCCAGCATACAATTGAATTTAATTCCAGATTCATTTGGAAGAAAGACATCTGGAGAAAAAAGAAAAACCTGAATTTCAATCAAGATAATTGCCACTATCACCTCCTACCTGGCCAAAAGATCTAATGAGAAACTGCAGCCCTAATTAGGAAAATCAGTTTCAACCATCCAACTTTAGGCCCTTTTGCATTCAGAGTTTAAAATTATGTGGGTTATAGCTGTGGGCTTTTTACACCTCAGCGTTGAGCAGAGATTTGAGTAATGTGAAAGAGTTCACAGGTTGTGAGTACATTGCTGAGTCATGCGTGAAAAAATACTGTATCCCAGCCCAATTCCAGCACACAAGTGAAGCTTTCAGCAATATTTTCAACTAGGGTTGTAGTTTTTAAGCAAAAATCCATCTTCATAATCTTATGAGGTGATTAAAGACCAAGCCTCAATTAATGAGGATTGTTGTAATATGATTGGAAGTGAATTATAGTATCATTTTACTTCCTGGGTTTATATGATGGAAATTGCAGATGATTGCAGGGAGTAGTATCCTTTCATTTAGCAATAAAAGGAAAACCTCCAAGCCAGAATTGGAAAAGTGAATTAAATGAAACTAGAAAGATTCTGATGTGACATTTAGGCTTATGCTGCTGCATACTGACCAGGGTAGGGATTTGGGAGTTACTGCTGAAAATGTACAGACTTGAATAAAATGCACTGCTGTCATGGAAGAGGAACATAAAAATCAGAAGCAAAGCTCCAGAGAGACAGAAAGGGAATATAAGTAAGAAAAGTTATTGATGGTGGTGTCCATTTTGCCACCTACAGCACTACGATGTAAATGCAGAAATACTGTTCACCCCAAATGAGAAAACTGAGACAAGGAATGAAAAAGAAGTGAGGCAGGAGTGCCTGAGCAGCATACCTAAATGTACATCACATTACGTAATACTAATCAGAATTAATTTTTAAAATACACTGTTAAAAAAAAAAAAAACACGTCTCCAACAGGAAAGTTTAAAATGCAGTGGCAAGAACAGGGAAAGTCTGTGCAGTAGGTCAGACAATGAAACAGAAAATGATATTACCTGTTTCATTATGAAGTGATAATCAAGCCAGTTAACTAGACAGATTAATATTATATAGAAAATTCAAATTAATACACCCACTGGGATATTTTCTGTAGAGGTAGAATTACTACTTATCAGAAAGCTCCCATTCCTAATCCAAAGTGAAGGAAATTAATCTGCGTCATCACCACGTCTTTTCAACAGGCCAAGCGTGAACCTGGAAGGGCTAATTTTTGCTTAATTCAGACTGCTGAGAAACACATAAGCAAACTGGTCTGTGAGCCGTCATTGTATGTCATATTGGTCAATGATCAGTTAATCACAGTTAAGAGATTTGGAAATGCTTTTTTCAATATCTGAAAGACATCTGGTCCCCCTTGGAAGGAACTTTAGTTTGTTAGCACTCCATATAGTCCAGAGCCCCCAGACAATGCTGTAGCTGTCTTGGTATAGTGGCTGGTTTTCAAGAAACCAGCACCTAAGTAAAAGGAAATCTGAAGGAAGAACAAGACACACAGGTAAGAGAACAGATCAGTATCAGAACGAGAAGCAGATCCGAGCATCGCCCAGTGTCATCTCCATACAATACTCTATCTGTCACACCCAGGATAATTTATATCACTTGTTCTCCTTTTGTTCTTCTCTCCCTATCCCATTTTTTTTTTTTTTAATTTTTCCCTCGTCCTTTCAGATACCAGAAGATTGCAAGATAACAGATTAGAAGCTCACTTCCCAAGCTTTATGAGAATAATTTCACAAATATTTGAAAGGCTGAAAATGATTGTGTATAACCTCTGAAAAATTAATCTCCCCACCTCACCACAGACCCTTGCCATTCTGAAATCTAAAATGTCTTTTTCTGAACCCCTCTACTAATCAAAGTGCTATAGCCCTTACTATAAGTAGATTTAAGCTATCCCAGCTCACTTGTGGTGTCACTCTACCAGATAATCCCACTATCATGAAGAGTTCATCATAAAGGGACTTGAAATTTATGTTAACTCACAATGGCTCCAGCCTTTTTAAAGAACAAGATGCCTTAAAGTAGTTATTTCTATTCCCTACTTCCCTACACTTATTGATAAATGGAAAATTAGTACTTCAGGGACTTCCTTTCCCTATTTTATTTATTTATTTATTTTTTACAAAAGATGAACATAACTAAAAACATCATCACAAATACTACTACAAAATACTACAAAAATACTACAAAAAGCCATAGAAAACAATTTTGGTAAGTAATCAAGCTGTTAGTTCACTGCAAGTTTTTGTCTTTGCATATACTACTTCATTGATTTTTAAGCCCGACATGGAAAGAAATAGCCAGTTTTTCCATACTAGAAATATCTATTGAAATTTATAGGTAACTGCCATCATCCAGGAACGAAAAATTAAATGACTTCACAAAAAAAAAAAAAAGCAGCTTCAAAAGGAATCGCCGAAATAGCTTAAAATATCGAAGACAGTATATGCAAAGAAAAAATAGAAATAAATGCACTTTTTAAGAACAAAAATAAAAGAAATATGGTATTCTTGAAATTGAAAATTCCTAAAATTAAGAGCGCCAGACATATCACAACATAATATTTGTATTCATTCGAAGTGGGGTTAGCAGGAACTGCCACCTATTCTTCCCATATGACTCATAATTAATCCCTGAGATTATTCATCCTTTCTCCTTTTATTATTCATATCATAACCACAGTCCATTCTGCACTGCAGCAGGTGTTGTACAAGCACAGGCTAAAGCAATGTGTGGTTTTACTGAGTTTTCCAGACAAAGGTCAGAACTATTGAAGGCTGGTATGACTAGAAAAAGTGGATTATAGGGTTAATCTATTGAGTTAGAAATTTTGTAATCACCAAATTCATTTTCAGGCCTGCAATTCTCCTTCTGCAATGATTTGTTTACTACATCACACAGTAGCATTTGAATTGCTGTATTCTAGAAATCCTGCACTCTGAATTTGGCCACCAACGGCTAGTCTACAAACAGCGTAGTCCTCAAATGGAAGTAGAAAAGCTGTCAGAGTAGCAATTGCAGTTCAGATCACCTGTCTAGATTGAAAACGATAGCCCTAAACATAATTTTCCATGCTTTAAGAACCACATCTGTGTTAGCCCCCTCCTTCCATGTGTTCCCATGCAACAGATAGGAAAAAAAAAGTATCTTGAAAGCAACAACTAGACAAAGTTTGGGACAGGTCTTGTCTTACTGTGCTGATTCACTGAGCTCTTAATTGTAGAATCAATAGTAATAATTAAAGTGTCACCAAGAAACTCTGGATGTTCCTAACTCAGCAACACAAATAAAGCTTTGTTTATTCAACCAGGAGAAAAATTTTGACAAAGAATACTCTTCTTACAAATATTTAATGAGCTCATTTTCTAGGGAGGATTAACCGATAGAATGTTTGGATGGAACTTAATTATTCTTAGTGAGATAAAGTAAAAAATTACAGTAGACTGTGAATTAGTAAATAAGTAATTTATTTTACCATTATTAAGACCTAACTTGGAGCACTAAGTAAGAATGTTTGCATTACTGAGAGACTGTAAGCTATCTTTTTAGCATTTTGAGTTACAGTGTATTAGTTTATAATCCAGAAATTAAGTGTGTTTAAAAGAAGTGGAGAGGATACAGTTAGAAAATAAAAAGGTAAAATTTGCTACAATTTTATATTATAAATATTTACATTTGAAGGTTTTTAAATCACATTAGAGAAATATTTGAGTTGAGGAGGCCCAACTATTTTCAGAACCATAAAACCAAACAATACTTTTATACCACTTGCACCTTTTTTTTTAAGTTAAAAAGGCAAGTATAAATTAGCTGTCTATAATCTCTAAAAGATAGTTAATACAGATCACATAGTTGTTCAAAAATGTGGTACTAGAATATCTATTCATCAATAGCATTATGCATGATCCTTTAGTATCCCATCTCACATAGATGCCATAGGCACAAACTCTGATGTTTTCTATGACAAAATTTTTAAACCTGAAGTTTAATGAAATATTTCAGATTAGTAAAAACTCATTTTAGCTGGGTGACCTGCTTTCAATTTGTTTTTAAGTTGCATCTCTATGTCTGTATTACTTATACCATAGCACTGAACCGGGCTGTGAGTTTAAATCGTGCTCCATTATATCATCAGTAGCTATAAACATGGACCTATTGCATAATGCTCCAGCCATACCTTGGCCCATTCAGAACTTAAAGCAGAATAGGTATCAGCATCCAAATCAGCAATCTATTTCCCCCTGCCAGGGTAGCTCAGGGACTGCGTGGTACAGGCACACTTAGGACTCATCAATAACACAAGTTCCTTTGCTAAAACTGACTTTGTGCTATTGCATTAGCATTTACACTTGTAATCAAGCTCTTAGCCATCATTTCTGAAAACAAGTACCTCAATAATGATTGATCGTGCAAATTATATCACATAATTTGCATATGCTCCCTAAATATAGGGTAGGCTCCAGTCTCCCCTGACAGAAAGGTGAAGAAGGACGCACCGTTCCCAGTGTTCTTGCCATCAGAACTTGAGGAGCTGCAATGACACTCAACAACAACCTCCCTCTCCCCTTTCAACACCCAACAATAACCATTGCAGCAAGGACATACCTACTGCCCTCCACCATTCAAGGAAGACTGCGATTTTACTCCAAATGTTTTCATTTATTTCTGTGTTTTAACTTAAGATTGATTCCCTTCTGGTATTTTTCTTAATAAACCTGACGTTACTGACAGACAGACCACCAGGTGTGATGACCACCTGACTACTACACAGAGAACATTAGCCAGAAATGGTACAGAGACATAACAGAAGAAACACTGAAGCTTCACCTTTTCCTCTGAAGCCACAATACCTAAATAGCCACAACACCAAAACACTTCTTCTCTGATGTTTCAGGGGTGTGTTCAATTTTTTATACTTTGATTAAACCCAGAGAAGGATTAGAGACTGCCTTGTTTGTTTTGATGCCTAGGAGTTGAAGCACTGTCCTGAAAGCATTTACTCTAGCTGCTGCTCTGTTTGATTCTTCCAGGAAGACACAGAGCTAGATGTCAGACATGCCATTTCTATATTAGACAAACTACTGGGCAATCAGTCAACAGCACAGTGGGAAAGAGGGAGGCAAGTGATGGACTCTGACCAGGTTTCATATTACCTTTCTTTCCACAGGCAAACACAAGTCAACGTTATGTGCCATTCAACTCAAATCAATTAGCGTATTCTATTAATATTTGGCTGTATTCATTTGCAACATTTTTTTTTTCCTAAAAAGCTTATTTCTTTTCCATAAGCAAACAACTTTTACCTCATAAATAAATATGGCTCCCCTAGCACAAAGTTTCATTTCAGCTACTCCTATTTTACAGTTTGCTGCTGCTTTGCCTTAAAGCTTTGATATTCTTTTCTCAGAGTTAACTGCAGCCACTCAAAAGAGCCTGATGTTTATACCTGTTTACCTTTTGTTACTGAGGCTTCATGCTTGCCAACATCAGTGACAGAGAGGTAAAGTGCTATCTAGTCACCGCAGGGAAGTTGCATTAAGAGATGATTGTTCTTCTGACTACCAGTTACCCTCTCTACTCAGTTCATAATTTACCACAACCTTTAAATCAGCACTTTTCAGAGCCAGTACCCATACCCAATTCTGCAAGAATGGGATGCCTATATTACTAGACTCGTAAAATAAAGTGTGTATTGCTCTTTCATAACAGTCATCTAAAGAAATCAGATAATCCTCTTGTGGTGAGAATTACTATGCTTTCTTTACTAACTCCTCATTTTGTCTCATATACAAACTCTGCTAGGCAATTGATTTTTGTTCTCTCCTTGATCAAGAGAATGCTAGAAACTATAGATCTGTAAATAATTGCTTTGAGAATTCATTAGAACACACACAAGCATGATATATTTTATTTCCTACTTTTGCTTTATTAGTTTGTAAAATTTAAAGACCAATTTCAAGTGTGCCATTTGATTTTCTCTCATAACTTGCAATTCATAACACGGTATGCTAGCTTATAAAAGTATGACAAAGGAGTTCTAAGTGAATCTATTTCCAGTTTCTGTAGCTCTTTGGAGAGCTGTACCTTTTTAATACATATGCTTGAATTAATAAAATGACAATCATTTTGTTTTGCAGGAATTACGAGATGCAGGTTCTAGGCAGATAAAACATTGATTCTATATGAGTAGATATCAGCTCATTTTCAATTTCTTTGTATGTTTGATTGCAAACTTTCTTTCCTTCATGATAAGATACAAACAATAACTTTAAAGTTCAACAAAAAAATGTTAACATTCTTTTCATACTCAGGCGTGTTTCTCTTCAATTGTTTTTACTCCTGTCTACTTCATTTTGACTTGGGTAACGTTTTCATTTTGAAAAAAGTGCTACTTTGGTTTACAAGACAACAACATGCAAAAACTTTTGGTCACTAACAGGCAGTTCATCCTTTAAGAAATACAAATTAAAAAGAAACATTGAGTTACTTGCACATAGAAGGAACTATGCTACAGCAGTCAGCTCCTTTAATTGCAGTGGATTCATTTACAGATCCACCACCAGCTTTGAATCACAATAATTCAATTCAAATGATTTAAACAGACCTGGGGAAAACAAAAGAAAAAACTGCTCAGACTACTGTGATAACTGGTGAGGAAAATCCTTCCAGCATATTGCATAGCCAGAAAGATGGGCAACTGAAATTAAAGCGTATTAAAGTGACTATTTTTCGTAAAGGCTGATTTATAGTTCAGTTTCACTGAACTGACAATCATAATTCATACTGGCACAAACTGAAAGTAAAGTAACTGTTAAAGGACTAACAAACCACAACAGTGCTTTATGTTTACTTGTACCCAACAAAAAGCAGCCACAGAAAATACCAGACAAGAGTGAATCAGAGCATGTGCCTATTCTGCACTCAATTTCTGAACAGTGTAACTAATTTCAAAAACAATTTTCACCAGAGAAAAAGAAAAATTGTTTGTTTTTAATGCTTTCATCCCTTGCTATAAGAGGGGCATGTTCTCATGAGATCCAGCAACACCTCATCAAGGAAAGGCAACACCTGGGCAGGAGGCCAAAGGAGGTGTCCTGGTTTCAGTTAGGACAGAGTTAATTTTCCTCTTAGTAGCTGGTAGGGCGCTATGTTTTGGACTAGGATGAGAAGAGTGCTGATAACATGCTGATGTTTGAATTGCTGCAGAGCAGTGCTTACACCAAGCCAAGGACTTTTCAGCTCCTCGCTGCAGTCCCAGCAGGCAGGCTGGGGGTGCAGCAGGAGCTGGGAGGGGACAGACCCAGGACAGCTGACCCCAACTGGCCAAAGGGCTATTCCATACCATCTGACGGCATGCTCAACAATATCTAGGGGTGGCTAGCCGGGGTAGGGGGGCCCGCTGCTCGGGGATAGGCTGGGCATCGGTCAGTGGGTGGTGAGCAATTGCATTGTGCATCACTTGTTTTGTACACATTTTTATTAGTAGTACTATTATTATTTTCTTGTCTTAATAAACTGTCTTTATCTCAACTCACAGGCTTCACTTTCCCATTTCTCTCCCTCAACCCAGAGAGGGAGGGGGGAGGGTTGGCAAATGGCTGTGTGGTGTTTAGCTGCCGGCCGGGTTAAACCACAACAGGAGGCAGCAGCTGGGCACAGCCCTGCTGTTTGTAGGTTACCTAACTATTAATTGTTCTCAATTTTTACTTTTAAAAATATGTAATAAATATTGAAAAATGTTATTCCATTAACTTTTAAAGAACTAAATACCTTCTCAGAACAAGCTGCATCTCAGTAGGCATACATAAGAACTATTTTCAAAATCTATCCTTTGCTCCATTGCAGAAGTAGATATAGATGAGGGAAGTGAGATGTTTCCCAATGATAAACAATCTGTCATCATCTATTCAGCTCAAGCCTAAACAATGCCACTCTTTTAGTTTTGTCACTTATGGTAACCAGAGTACTAATCTCTTCATCAAACATCTCACTCTCAACTTTCATAATTGCTTATGTTTATTACTTGGAGTATATAAAAGCCCAAATGTATATCTGTCTGTCTTTCATTACTTTGATCCCAAATAATTTATACTATTTCAATAGTTCTGTATTTGTAGAGGAGGGGAAAACAGATTTCACCAACATTAAGGCAGTCGATTTGGAAGAGGTTGAGCCATATTCAAGGATATCTACTGTGATCTTGCCTTGACTAGAAGTCCACAAATGTATAACTGATTCCCATAATTCCATGAGTTCAATGTGCAATTGGCCTATGTATAATCTGCAGTAGAATACTTTAGGCAAAGCTGAGCAATCAGTGACCCTTTGGAAATTGGTACTATTCCCTGCTGGTACTAGGGCTGTTCCCTGCAGTCCCAAAGCAGGCAAAACACCCTTGACTTCACCGCCTTTCTCAACCTCATCTCCTGCATTAACATAGCTCAACTTGTTTTCTTCAGTATAGGGGAATTTTTTGGTACTATGACTTTCTTGCACTGTTATAGATGGTGGTTACCCCACTGCATCTCATTTCTAGTTAGTTCAAGCACACCAGCTTGTTAAGGTCATGCCAAACTTCAGAATTATGAGCCCATCCTCTCTTGTGACAAGGAGAATGGGAGAGAAGACAGTTAACATGCAATGGGGACAGAACCTGGAAAACAGTCTTTAAGAAGTTTATGCAGGGAACTTGCAAAGAGTAGTACAGTACATCTTGAAACTTAAACTTTATTTGTACAGACCTACTTTCTTAGAAATACCTTTCCTAAGATTTTTGAGGCACCTGTTTTAAATTTGCCAACAATTTCCATTGTAAATAACATTCCTGAACTAACGAAAAATCTATCTTAGGTTTCAGTGGAAAGTATTGGAAAAAAGTCCCAAAGTTTTTAGAAAGCAGTACCAGAGAATATGTTACTGTAACAATTTCATTTGGATTTCTTTCTGCCTTAGTGATTCCTGGGAGAACCTCACTGGTTATCTCTGAAAAAAACAAGACAGAGCTGTTTTTCCTCATTTTAGCTATAAACTGATAATACATATGTAAGCATATATATATGTATGTATATATATATTCCCCTATCCTTATGAAAGGGTGATCTTAAGATATGAAAGAAGGGAGGAAAAGATTTTTAAAATGCGTTCAGCAGTGGTGAGTAGGTTGCGTGAGTAGGTGACCCTGTTAAATTTGAACTCCCTCTCAAGAGTAGGAGAGGAAAAAAACTAAGATATGCATGTGGGTATTGCTACTTTTGCCCCTCTTCAAATAGATGCAGCCTTTCCCAAAATAAATATATATTTTTAAAAGCACTGGTTTTATCCTGTTATACTACAGATACAGAGCATAAAGCAGCTCTTGGTTGATTAATTCTAGTTCACTCTACCACATTCCTTAAGAAACTATAAAGTATAGAATAGAGCCACCATTTCAGCATGGCAATCCTATGAAATTCAGCATCTTAAAAACAAACACCAGCAAAATTCCTTCTTTATTTTTTCCCCCCACAAGTCATTTTGAAGAAGTTTAGCCAGTTTATCAATTGACAACTCAACATTATAAGACCAAAGCAACCAAGAATCCAAACCATGTTGTTTTGCTCTCAATAATGGAATCACTTAAGTAATTCAGTTTCTTTTCAGAAAAATGTAACTTCATACTTCTCCCCTCCCCAGCTGAACTGAGGTGGACTCTTTCCACTATAGAATTCAAGAAGTGCAAAAAATTTTGATCCTACTGAAGTCAGCTACATATTATCATTGACTTCAAGAGGATTTCATGCTTCAAAGATGATTACATGCATATATGTGTAATGTTATTCCCAACTTTCCCACATCTCTCTAGGAACAGGTAGAAATATCTTCACATTTCTCAAGTGGTCCTTCTTCAAAGATTCTTATCTCTTTGAATTTAACTTTGAAGTGTCTAGATTTAAGGGAGCAAATGATTATTCTCTATGACTTGAAACATCTTATTTTTTTTTCTGTATGTGTTCTTTTCTGATAGTAGTAAACCATATGCAATTAGAACAAAGCAGAAGACTCAGAAAAACAGAAGCTAAGAAAAAGCTTCAAAATTATAAAAGAAAACAGCAGGTATTTTTACAGAAGGAATTCCATCTTTATTTAAACCCTACATTGTATAAACCAATTAGAAATTTAATGTTTCTAAGTGTGTTCACATTTTGAATGCATTCAGTTACATTTCTGTGCTTGTTTCTCATTAATACTATACTAATTAAGCCTCATGCAGTTTTTGTGATACTATCTGCAACATGAATATGAATATTATGTAATAAAGATGATGTCATGAAACCACAGTCAAATACAAACATCTGTACAAGCAACAATTAATGTTTTCCCTAACCAAAAGGGAACCACAACTCTATCTGTGTATTTGCAGTTGGATCAATTTAGAATAGAATAGTTCAGTTGGAAGGGACCTACAAAAATCAAGTCCAGCTGCTTGAACATTTTAGGGCCAACCACATTAAAGCATATTAGTGAAGTCATTACCTGAATGCCTCCAGAAGAGGCCCCACAACCAGACAGGGGGCATCAACCACCCCTCTAGGAATCCTGTTGCAGTGTTTGACCACCCTGAGGGTACAGAAATTTTCCCTGATGTCCAGTCTGACCCTCCCCTGGTGCAGCACAGTGCTGTTCCCTGTGCCCTGCCATCGGTTCCCAGGGAGAAGAGGCTGGCACCCCCTCTGCTCTTCCCCTCCTCAGGGAGTTGCAGAGAGCAACAAGAGCACCTCATATTCAGTTTTTCATGCAGCAACGTCCCCAAATCCTTCTTCTCAGGGCTACTCTCAATCCACTCATTCCCAGATCTCTATCTGTGCTTCTGATTACACCGACCCGGATTCAGGACTTCACACTTGAGCTTGTTGATCATTAAGGTCTGTATAGGCCCACCACTCAAGCCTGTCAAGATCCCTCTGGATGGCATCCGTTCCCTCCATGTTGACAAAATGAGACAAGTGCAAATGAATTTAATTATGTCACTTCATAGAAATCTACTTTATTTTAAAAATAAATTCTACAATTTTAAGTCAAACTGAGTCACCCATGGGATATGCATTGTGAGAGAGCCAAGTGACCTAATTAAG
The DNA here is from genome assembly GCA_011074415.1 of Stictonetta naevosa. Classification (NCBI taxonomy): domain Eukaryota; kingdom Metazoa; phylum Chordata; class Aves; order Anseriformes; family Anatidae; genus Stictonetta; species Stictonetta naevosa. The sequence continues at coordinate 1,585,287 of CM021709.1, forward strand.
TGGCCAACAGTGAGATCCTGAAAAGTTGATTAATCAATCTCCAAACCAAATCGCAACCATTCACCTGAGTCACACACCCTTCTTGTTATTGCTGTGTAAACACATTGTCTGCCTCCCTCTTGGAAAAATAAAATATTTTAACAGGATTCACATAAGAAAAAAATCCCATATGCATAGCTTCTTAAAAATTATTTTGAAACCAAATTACACAGTCAAGTCTTTATCCACTGTTAGCACCACTGTAAAGCGAGTAACTATAGGAGCTATAGAAGAAAGGAAGAAATGGCATGGTCATGTTCATTTATTAGGCTGAACGTTGCCACATTCCACACTGCATTTATAACTAATACTGTCCTTGAAAGCTCCTACAACACAAACTTTTTTTTTTTTCCCCATGCTACCATTAAGGCAGACCCTTGGGAAAGAAAACAAAGACCCTGCTGTTGGTAGAGAACATCTCAGCCGCTCTACACTCCCAGATGTAAAGGCTAGTATTGAGAAATGAAAACAGTAGCCTGGGGTCTGGGAATGTCATCTGTCTTCATTAACCACCATCTCCAGTGCTATGGACTCAGAGATAGCCTGAGGGGGAACAAAGCGCCACAGAAAAATCTCCTCCAAATAAATCACATTTTTAAAGAAGCAAGTCAAGCACTCACACGGCAGCCAGCTGCTAGTGTTATAAAGGATGGATTTCTGTGTGTGTGTGTGTGTACTTCAAAGCTTTCCAGCTTGTAATGGGAAATTATTGCCATTCTTAAGAAAGAAGCAACCAGCAATAACAAACCCATTTGGCACCATCTTACATTATGCCACAAATCAGAGTTTCAGTTTACAGTTACATAGTTTACTACATAGTTTACTATTCTCATGCTTGATCAGCCAAAAAAATTAGAAATAGTCATGTATGATAAAATAGGATTTTAGTACTGTCCAGTTCTGTGGCTGCTTTCTCTTGATCTATTTTCCTAGTTGAAATGTTCAGTTAGAAAGCAATGTCTCTTAAAAATCCTTCCAATTTTAATTGTAGGAAAGCTAAATGAGTGAGCACAACTAAATGACTTCAGAGTACAGTGGGGCTATCATAACCTTCAGGTTTGGCTCTATGTAAAACAAAAATATCTCACTAAGGCCCTATAGCTTACCTCAAGCACATTTTTTTTTTTTTTTAGAACCTCTGATTTTTCTTCAGAATCTTCAGTGATTGGATTAAAGAAAGTAACCACCAAAAGCCACACAACCAAATGCTCCCCGGCATAAAAAAGACCAAAAATATTACAGTACTGAGAATCACATTCCCAAGCTAGGTTAGAGGTTAATTATCTAACTTCTTAAAAATAGTGTCCCTGATTTGCATCCTGGGTTTGTACAGTCCCATTTCCCACACATAGCATTTCTGGAGGATTAGTTCCTCAGTGTTCAGAATTTTACACATCAGCTTAATTCTCTTCTGTTAGTAGTTCCATCTACCTTTTATCTTCAGAAGTGATTCACACTTTCCCAACTCCTTCTCTCAATAAAAGTTACACTGAGTTTTACAATGCATAAAAGAAACATCTTTAAAAGGTCCAGTAAAATGAGTTGCAAAAGAACAGAAGAATAAGTAATGAAAACTGTTTCAAGTAGCACTTCATTGTGCAGCTGTTTCCATAAAAATACACAGCAACATTTTTTCATTTAAATTAATTTTTTCCTTTCTTTTGAATGTATGTGGGGGCTTTTCTAGCCAATATGAGTCTTCGTACAGTTACTGCATTTTTGCCAGCTCAGTTTTAGCAGTCTAACCCCATTTAGCAACCAAATCAAATACTTCTGCCCACTCATGACACTGAATACCTTTAGGGCTCCTGTAGATCAGTTCACTGATCTTTCAGCAGCCAGCAGTGATTGTGATGAAGAAGTCAAAGTAAAGATGAGAAAGGTATCTGAGCTGGAGCATCCCTCTGTAGAGAGGTGTTGGCATGTTGCTCGTGATGAGAAATCATTATTCTTAGAACATGTTCTCTGGCATCTACTAGAAACATGACGACTTGTCCCTAATACCAAACAGCTGTCGTCTCATAGACAGAGGAGAGAATGAGCTGTGCTGAAAAAAAAAAAAAAAAAGTAACTAAGCCTTATTTTGTGGTTTTAAAAAGATGTGATAGTCACCTCCATATGACTGCTTCATTGCTCTGCACAGACAGTACCTGCTCCCTCCCCCAGCACGTGGCAGTGGAGATTGTTGCCTACTACCTTTAACAGTGCTTGGTGCAGAATTGTCCCCAGGTATTTTGCAGTCTTCCAGAAAACTCCACCTTGCTGTAATTGGGCTAGTAACTATCACCATCAGTCAGGCAGTAAGCACACACATACCACCCTTGCTGTAATCCTGATTTGTCAGAGTATTCACAACACCAAAAACTAGCATCCTGTTTTGCTAAATGCAGTCTTGAACTTCAGTCTTAAAATAAGACTGGATTACCTCCCTTTGCTTAATAAAATGGAAGCAGGATCTGACAAAGATACAGAACTTGGCAGGAAGTTTTTACTTTGTAACAAATTATAATTTCCTGACATTATGATGAACTGCCAAAGAACAGATGAGATTCTAAAATGTATCTCTTCTTTGGAGTGCATTCCCCCCCAAATCTGCAGATAAAACCAGAAATCTTACAGTGTAGCACTGCAGAAGTAGCTATTGCTATAGTATGAAAACCTGAAAAAGCCACACACAGAAGAACACTTTTCTATATGCTTGGTTCTTTTATAAGCCTGTTTCAAAAACCAGGGGAGATGTTCTGAGAAGGGCTAAACTAATCAAATTTGACCGCAACTACATGTATTTTTTTTTCCCCAAACAGAAGCATCTGCTAAGTCACATTTGAGCTGCAAACTTGGATCAACATCAAAACCAGGTTCAGCCTGGCCAGCAGCACTGCAGAGCTGTTGAAAATGCCCCAAAACAGGGTCAAGACACAGATGAGGATGATTTATTTGAAAATGACAACATCATCTCACAGTTTTACCTAATGTTCTATACTATATTTACTATAAAGCCTTGATTTGCAATTTATTGGTTTTCTTCTTCTTAAGATATTTTAACAATATCCCAATCCATAATCAAACAACAACAATAAAAGTTTTTTTTGATGAACTAACCCCAGGTTTTGCACAAGGTGCAATGGAGTCTGTATCTTGACATTACTTCAGCTGTACTTGTTCTTCAATCACAAATTCCTGCTCCATTCATGAAAAGCTGGCAGCATTACAATCAAGAACAGGTTTCCCTTCAAGTTGTAAAATGGGTACAGGACCAGCTTCATGGCATTTAACTTTCTGATCACTGTTTCAGCTTTCACAATTAATTAGACAAATGGCCCAGCAAGTAGAAAAAAGGCCCCAGTTGGGAAATGCTGAAGAAAGAATTGAGCAGATGTGGCCTGTCCATTGTATTAGTGGAATATAGTTTACCTAGGGACCCAAAAAGAGACTGGAAGAATTTGTTTTAAACAAAGCCACTGGCTCACTATCCTGAGTGCAACTCTGAAGATTTGCTTAGAAGATAAAATGGACAAATCTATGGGAGGTTTGCCTTACTTGTATCATACCCCATCAAATTGTGTCTTCAAAACTTTTGTCAGTGCTCTGATAAAACTCAGCTTTGAAGCCTATACACCACTTCCAGCTTTAGATTGTCTGAATAAGTGGGAGAAAAATATGGTGCATAAATAGATAAGGAGAAAACCGAGTGGCCTGTACAGGTCTCACAGCAGATCAAGTGAGAAGTAATACTATACTGCATGGTGCCTTACTCCTCATTCACTGCTCTTAAACTAGGTTGCATCTTACACCATAATAAAAACAAACAAACAAAAAAAGAACAAACAATATAACTCCAAAGTCTGGGTCAGGGTGAATTAAGCAACAAATTCAGCAGCTTTCCAACGTGCTTTCAGTCCTATATTCCTGACACTACCTGCCATAAACAAAAAGAAAAATGTTCAGCTGACAGTTATGTCAAATTTCTGTCCTGTAGATCTCATATTTGGATGCACTGGATAAAGCAGGACTCCTTTGACGCGGGCTGGGGGGGCATCATTATCATCTACAAAAGTGACAGAAGTAGAACAAAAAGAAGAAATAAAAGGGCAAACAATCACATCAGGAGTAGGTGGCAAAGTGTAGACTTGGGGGAAAAAAATGATGTAGACTTGGAGCCTTTAAAAGGTTCACTGCTTTTGTCAAGCTAATGCCACAATTATTTTAAGTGTTTCTATGGATATGAAACTTGCAGTGTTATTAATCAGCTCATGCTTTTTGGAGAATCAGACAATTTGATCTTAGTTCATATGTCTAATGTATTGCATTGCCCTTTTTGAGCCAAGCCCACCACATCTTACTAAGTTTAATGAGGAAGAAATGTTCAGTAGAAATCACACTGCACAAAACACTTTCTGCAAAAGATTTTGTCTGGAACATTCAGAGTCAAACGTTGCAGCTTTATTTCTACCACATTCAAAGCTGAAACAGTGGTTATCTCCATGTAGGACACTATTTACAAAAGAGTGATATAGCAACTTTTAAGGTCTAAATATCACTTATTGTCATGCAGGAAGTGATACTGGAAGCATATACCTTAACACTGCCTGTGTGAATTGGATGATTATTATTATTATTTATTTTTGACTGGCCTAAAGCCAGCCTCTTCAGTCAGGATGTTATTTAAGGGAAGATACTATTACTTACGTGAAACTCTGCAAATGGATAATATTCTATGTACAAAATGATAATTATTGTTGGAATAGCAATCAACAGCCATGTTTTCTCAGGACTGTGCATTTCTGCATTCAAAGTCTGCAACATTTGAGAAAAAATAAGTTTCCCCACCACACTGTGGTTTAACAGCAAGTTATTCAAATGCTTAGAAGGTGGGAAGAAATGATTGATGTTTGATGAATAGAAAGGTTGTAGAGGAATAACAAAGATCAAGTCAAAAAGGAAGACTAGGAAAGTGACCTTAGCCCAAGTGGAGAAAAGGCAGAAAGGAAGCTGTCCTAATAGAAACTGAAAAAAAGAAATATACCCCTATTTTTTTCATGCTGCGGAGTCACACTGCTCAATAGAAGATACTAAGTTTGTCATAGGATGAACTGGCCCAAGAGAAATACATGGTAATTAAATATTGGTGAAAGTTTGTAGTTCGTAGGTCTTGCTATTATTTTTTGATGTGAAAGTAAATCATGTACTGTCTCATTCTAGAGCTGCTTGAAGTGACCCATTTCATTATTAGAACTGGACAAGTTAAATTGCAGCAAATATTAGTTTAACTAATTCTTTTAAATTAATTTAATAGATGAATTAATTGAACTTACCTCTAAGCTATACAAATTTGCTTATTTTAAATTATTTAGTGAATGGTTTATGTAGGCTAATTAGACTAAGATTTAAGAGTTAAATTTAAGTTCATCTAGACACCTTGAATATATCGACTCTTAAAATGACAAAAGCTACCCTAGTTCTGTTAGAAACAACCTTCTCCCAAAACAATTTGAGAGGCAGCTTATTTGTCTTTCACACTTGAGTAATTTAAATAAAATAGATCAACTCCACTGTAAGTCACTTTTCATGAATGGAGAACCTTTCACTTCAGGAGATCTGGCAAGTTGTAAGGACTAAAACTTGTTATGAACAAATGTTAAAGAAATGCATATTAGTTGTGCTGATCCCTTGTTCACTGCTAGCAAAACTATACTTCATGACTATCCTTTAATGATTTTCTGATTCAGATGGTAAAGAATATATTATTAGGTCCCAGAGCTGTGTTGCTGGAAAGCCATTTGTTGATGGAATGGTGTCATCTGCCTGATCTGAATTTAGTCCTTTCTTCACCTTGTTTTATTTTTTTATTTTTTTTAACTATTAAACCACTGGAGAGCTGACCAGACCCTCATATACTGCTCAGTCAATTCTCTGGGTTTCAAAGAAAGAAAAAATAGAATTGGGACTACTGTGCCTTAGCTGACAATTACCAGCTGTTTTGAAATTTTGATGTTAGCAACATATGCCATTTTTATTTATCACAGCTACCATTCTGGAACATGCAAGAACCAAACATATGCACACATTTTGGCTAAGCAGTTAAAAATACCCATGGAAAAAGTTAGAGAACAGACTTGGCTTGCATTACATGTGCTTTTTATCTCACATGGCTCTCACTGCAAAAATTAAATATAGCCATTATCTGAATAATAATTTGTCACAGGATCTGAGAAGGGATAGAGAATGTCACCATAATGTCATGCATACTTCTATTGACAGCCTTCAGCACAGGAGAAGGCAACTTTGTGATGACGTCCACCTGTGAAGACAGCCCCTCCAAGATCACTGCAGCAGGATGTGAAACACCAGTCTCCAGAAAGCTCTCATTTACACCTGTGATTGAAGTGCCCAGCAGTAACTTTGTGATAGAAAACTCCTTTTTGCCATAACTGCTGTCTGTTTCTTTGCCAAGCAGAGTGCCACTGATTCAAATGGCCCCTAAAGCTTACCATAGTTCTTTCAAAGTATCAAATGTCCCCTAAAGCTTACCATAGTTCTTTCAAAGTATCAAATGTCCCCTAAAGCTTACCATAGTTCTTTCAAAGTATCAAAGTCTTTACTCACAGCCCATAGAGATCATTTAATGACAATTCATTAGATTGCAATGAGAGTTTACTTGAACAAACTGATTTCAAATTTGTTTCAAGGTGATTTTGCCGTATATTAAAGTGAAAGAAAACAACAACAACAAAAATAAAAAGTCTCTCCCTATCAACCTGCCACAGCCTGCTGTACCCAGTGAGCCCATTCTTTTATTGCTGACTGTTTAAATTAAAACATGGTTATCTGTTTGCATTCAGCTCAAGAGGTGAAATAGGACTGGAATCTATGAAACTGTATTGTGAGCCAAATATTGAATTTAGCCCAGCCATTTTTCCATTATGTAAATGCTCACTGCATACAGACTGTCTTTGCAAAAAGAATAGCTTTGCACTTCATTTTCTGCATACTAATGTAGTCAGAAAGAGGGAGCATTTGTGATAAGCTTAGTATGTCACTCAATCTTTCCAGCAAGACTTTTTCAAAGGAAAACTGCACCAACTTAACAAACACACACACCTGAAAAACCTTTCAAATGATTTTCTCCAGGTATCCAAATGTGGATTTCACTCTAAAATCATTTGCAAGATAAACACTTTTTTGTGAAGTGTTCCAGAGTTCTTTCAAATAAATACACACCAAATTTTTTCAGTAATATGATGAGATGATTCAGATTAGGAAGGAAATAGAGTAACAATGCTGGGAAGTTCCCCTCTACTCCCTCCCCACCCCCCCCCCCCGGTGGGGGGGGTTTTTTTTTTAATTTTTGCATGATATTAGCTCCATTAGGAGGAGCTCTTGCAGTATTTGGCCTATATAGGATTCTGGTTTAGCTAGTTATATTCAAACTAATTACCTAGTAAAAAGGGACATGGCTTTAAAAGTCAGAGTGACAACATTCGAAGATGTGTGACTTGAACCTTACAACTTTCATTATTATCACTCTCAGAAAACAGACAAGTGAAAAGCAACAGAACTGCTTTAATAGTAGTGCTAGCATTTGTTTGTCTCAGGGCATACTTTCAGACTTGCCCACAACATACAGGTGGAAAAGTCCCAAAGTAACAAGCTTCAAAGCACCTACTGCAAGTCCCTATACATACGTAACCGTACGCAAGTCAAAGGACAAAAGCTGGAAGCTTGAACTCCTTCATACAGTCAACTGAGACACACTAACCTCATAGCACATAGTGTTATAAAATAACCTAAGGAAGAAAGCATCAAACACTCTGTGAAGCCAATCTACCAAGTGTGTAGATGAAGTTAAAGATAAAATTTCATTAATTGTTTTTAGAAGAGTTTTCATAAACATTTCAGTTTTGCCAGTTATGTTCAATTGCATGTTGATTTTCATGATACTTCTTTTTATTTAAACTCCACTTGGCAGTCATGCACCATTAGCTTTTTCACTAAAACAGCATTTACTGTACTGTTTGGAGAAAGGATACAGCACATCATAAAACCTGCCCAGTCTGATTAAAACATCCAATAAGACAGCAATTTTCAAAGTTTCTTTTTTGAAGAAGCTTGAGTTAAGTTTCTCAGAATATGTATTAATAGCAAGGAAAACTGAAACAACATTCTGCAGTGGTGGAAGCTGTTACTTTTTTTTTTTTTTTTCTTCATTTTAAGCTGCTATAATATCCAACTCTAGGGAAAAAAGAAATCTGACTACCTGGTAAGTTACTTTTTTATTTTCTATATACTTTTTAATGAAGAAATACTTACAATGTGCTGTTATCTTCTACAGAATGTGGAGGAAAAGTGACACAGCAAGAAAGTTAAGAACAAAGGCTGCAATAATTTAAGGTCTAATTTCAAATACAAGAATGGTCATACATGATTTATGGACATTTATCTAATATATCCTCCTGGACCTTTTTTTTTTTTTTTTTTTAAAGTGCTTCAGCTACTAGGCTGGCAAAGACAGAAAGAATGAGTTAAGTTCTAGCTCTGCAACTGAATTTATTTGTACTTGTTAGTTCACAGTAAATTCTTAATGAAATTTTAACTATTTTGGGGGAGGGTTCTGGTATATATAAAGAGCAACGCTAATTACTTTTAGGTACCCCGTTCATTTTAAAAAATACAAATACCTGTTTAGTCATAATAAATAATTCATGTAATTCAACTTAATGCGAACATCATTTCTTGCATGACAAGTTAAGAATGTGGATTGCCTAGGTGCTATTTTTTCCTCCTTGATTCGCTACTACTCCTTTGGAAATTCAGGCTAATTTTATGCTTGATAATATTTTCAGATCCTGTATTTTCATTAATTAAATAAATGTTTCACAAAGACAACTCTAATGAGAGATCGTATCTTGAGAGACAAATTAAAAGAATAGCCCAGTCCTTTCTGTAATCAGGGCTCTTCTCTAGTTAGATTTATATAGTATATGTAGCGTCATTGTCAAACATCAAGTACCATGGAAATAAAAGGTCCAGTCACAGGAGCACTAGAATAATTATAATGTTTTGATTTAGCAAACACTCTCCAAAATGAAGAGGACAGCATTACCTTGCTACATCTTGACAATTGAAAGCTTTTAACAGAGAATGATAAAATATAGCATCCTGAGAACCTACACAGAGGCTTAGATATGATACAGCTTAATGACGTACTGGAATTATTTGCACTACTCAGTGACTGTCTCAATGAGCAGTGATAAAGACAGCTACAGACGACGTTTCAAACTCAGTACAAAATATGTTTACATAACATTGCTTCATATTTCATGGGTTCTGAATCTGAAATGCCTTGAAGACAAACTAACAATGGGATAGTATTAGCCAGCAAGGTTATCAGTAATGACAGCATTTTAGATAACCACCCTATATTTTGTTAACCATTTTGTGATATAATTAAGGATATTTAACCTTGATATTGTTTCCTCTACAATTGTTACCGTACTCTGTATCTGGTTTGGTAAAATTTAAAATCCACATTTGAGAGAAAACCACCTCTAAAAAGTTTGAAGAATTGTGCATATATGAAAATAGGAACAAAAACTGAAGCATGGGAAGCAGATGAAAGAGCTGTAGTCTTTGAGAAAGGAGACAGTATAAGGCTATCTTATGTGTTTTTGTCTAAAGAGGCAGTAGGGTCATCTGCGAAGACAAGTCAAGAAAACTTGCCGTGATTTCACATTAAGGCAGTGAAGTTATGTCAGACTGCCATTCTAGAAGCAGGTTGAAAAGAGTGTTTGCAGAAAAGAACCTCCAGATATATGACATGGAGCTACAGAAATAAAAGCACAAATGTTTAAGAGAATATATAGGAAAAGGAGTGCTGAGGAAGTGAGTGACAGAAGATTACAGTCAAAAGAAGATTGCTGAAAATGAATATAGACTTGCTCAGATATTGAAATGGTTCTGCAAGAACACTGTTAACTCTAATGGCCAGATATAATCCTTTATAAAACCAAGGAATATGAATGGTATCAGATCAGATACAGCTGATGATCATGATCACCAGTTCGTGATCCCTAGACATGAGTAATAGATCAATATGTATTCTCTGGCAGTGACCATAAAATTGTTCCAAATTTTCATCATCCTGAACTTGATCCTGGTTGTAAACTTGCAAGGATTTAGAATGTGTAACTGTATGACTGCTCTGTATCACACTGGCCAGCTTGCATACACACTAGATTTAAAACCATTGGATAGAAAATGTTTTTTTCTTTACAAAAATCTTACTGCAGAGTCCAGTAATGACGATATGCATTCCAAGAAAAAGTACAGTTATGGCACAGCCACTTGCATAACATAATCAAAAACAAAATAGACACAGCTACACAGATTTTTAAGACCATCATAAATGATGAATCATGTTTCAGAATACTGAATATAGTGTTCAGTATTTTAAGCTTCCAAACCTACATGTAGAGGTAGCATTTAAAAGCTTCAAAAAAATTATTCCTTAAATGGTAAATTCTTTAAGTTTTCTATTGTCTGTTTCTACAGATGCTTTTTAATAAAATGGTTAGTTTGTCCTGTGCAGCAAGTTACTTTTCCTACCTAACTGACAGATATAGGATAGAGAATATATAATGTATTCTTCAGTTCTTTAAAAAACAGAATTTTGAATCTAAAATAATTAGGAATATGCCACGTTAATCATATGAATGCATAAAGAGATCTAATATTTAATCAAATACCCCTAAAATTGTTTATAATTAAAATATTCCCATCCCAGTCATTATCAGATGTTATTTCAGTAGAAATTCTAAGTTTTGAAGTTTCTTCCTTCAGATCTACATTGCAAAGTATATTTGTCAAGCCACTTAGATACAGAATTCCCTCCACATTGTATCTATTAAATTACTGTAGTGCTGCTGGGCCATGTTGCTACTGTACATCTTTAAAACAAATTTGAAGAAAAATATATTCTTTTCATGAGGCCACAGAAAAACCTGTTAAGATGGACGCTATCATGCCTACTTGACAGATAACTAAACTAAAGCAGTACACTGGTTTATTAAAGCTAGAAAGTGAGTTTGAATGGGAGCTAAACCTGAACGCATTGATCTTAATCCCATACCTCAAATGCTAGCCAGTCTTCCAGGAAGCACACTCCAGTAATGCTGCTGAACATCTATTGCATTGTTCTTTAACACATTTGAATACAATTTCATGCACATAATTCAAACGTCATACTTAAAACTTGTTGCAATGAAAACTTCAGACACTCAGAAATACTTTGGCAAGATACCTACTTTCAGTTAAGTTACATTTGAAAATGAGTGCAAAAATAGAATGGGAGCAGAAAGGGTGCTGCTTTAACTAAGTTTCATCCATAGTATTTACAAAAGTTACAGCAAAACTACTGAGTCCTTCAATGTCCATACATTTGGATAGCTTCAGGCAGCATAACAGTTACAGGGCTTGTGCTGGACAGACCCTGCAGAGATATTAGGGTTCAAGCAGTTTCTAAATCAACAGCTGACCTGCTCCCCCCCTTCCCTGTAAAAGTCTGGAATGATGAATAATTCCATTCCATTTGAATGTACAAATCATTATTTTTATAGACAGATCATAATATTTCAAATAAACCATAGTAAATCAATCACCACAAAATCCAGAAGTTAAATTTCACTTCTTTTTTTAAATGTTAAAAAATGTTTAAAGTTAAATGTCACTTCTTTTTTTAAACTTCTTTTTTTTTTTTTTTAAAATTCTCAAAGTAATATTACATACCTAATTTATATAAGTTTGCATCGTATTTGCCCATTTCCACTCTCTTCATGAAATATGTCTGCCATTCTGCTTTTAAACCATCAGTTGCAGAAAGATAATCCAAGATAATTATTTGGTTTTGACTTACTATATTTCTGGTAATATTCATCTATTCTACTTTTTAAAATTTATAACATAATCTTAAGAACAATTAAAGCAAATTACAAGAGGAAGTTGTTATTGAATTGGATATTCCTTTATAGACCAACGGGCTTGGTATAAAGAAAAAAGTATCTTGAACTCAACTATTGGGAATTACTTACCCTATCACTTGAACAAAAAAAAAAAAAAAAAAAAAAAGGATGTCTTAAGGATGTCTTACCTCCTTGTCTCAAGTTGATCAACATTATTTACAAAGCCACAAGGTGTACGTGCTGTAGATGCTGATGTTACAGCAATGGGGGGTCTGCAGGGGAGGAGAGGCCTCTCTGTGAGGAGAGGCTGGGACTGTGCCACACAGGATGCACCTGGCAGAACTGCTTCCATATGCCCACCCCCAGACCAACCCACGGCCCAAGGAAGAGGCTGCGATAGAGCAGATAGCCACACTGGAGGCTAGGTGGAAGTTTCTGACAAAACTGCAGGCCCGTGGGGAGCCTACATCTGAGCAGGTTTTCCTGACAGAAACAACAGCCTGTGGAGGATTTGTGTGGGAATAGCTTCTCCTGAGAGAAACTACAGCCCACAGAAAACACCCACTAGAGCAGATTTTCAGGAGAAATGTGTTTTTATTTTTATTTTCTTTTTTGTCTTTATTTCTCATTACCCACTTACATTGACAATAAAATAAGTTTTCCTTAAGTTGAGTCTGATTTCTTTACGACAGTAACAAACAGTCTCTCCCACCATTTTTTTAGCCTATCTCCTCCCATCCAGCTAATAAGGGGCAGCTGGGTGAGCACCTGGCTGCTGGCCAAGGTTAATCCACCACCACAGGTCAGTCTTTGACCTGCTTGATCACACATAAAGGCTGTGGCTAAACAGCCTAGCAAGAACAGGCCACATGATGTGTTATTCAGTAACTGCATCATTTTTATTTGGTTTTTATTTAATACTATGAGTGAGTGTTAATTATTGGTCACACTGAGGAATGTTTTAGCTGTTACTGTAAGTTTAACAGCTACAAAAATGAGATCTAAATTCCACTTATTGTGGATCAGAGGAGTAGCCTTCACCTCACAAAAGCAAGGAGCACTAAACATTCAGTTATATTTTTATTGCCTCCCTATGAAATCCAAGGAACATAAGAAGTCAAAAGAGATTAGAGATATTTGAAAGATAATACTTTAGAGAGTTTTACATGGACCTTCAGTGGATACAATAACTGTTTTATCTTTCTTTACTAGAAGTGGTTTCACTATAAAAATATATAAGATTTGCTTCAGCTACCTATAGACTTTCAACTAATACAGAACTACCATGTCAGTATGTCTTCTGAATGCATGTGTTGTCAGCCTTTTCAACATGCAACTCTATTGACATAATATAATCACTTTGGCTCAACAGGCTAGAAACTGCTCAAGTAGGCATAGATAACTTCAAATCCACAGAAAAATCTGTCTTGCTCATACTATGCTTATTTCTCAAAACAAGCTTAAAAGCTACTGTGTAAATTATTACACACAAAGAAATTCTGCCTTTTTTTTTTTTTTCTCCAGAGGTGTATTATTACTGAATGTTCTTTAAGAAGTCACAGTAAATTAGGCTTTTTACTTTAAAAAGAAAAACAAGCTCTTGACAAATCTGTGAAGATAAATACATAACTTTTAAAAGAAACTAGTCATGATCAGGAATACCAGTTGCACTCAATATAAAGAAGATAGGCTTGTATGCTACCTTTAGGTTACCTGAAGAATAACATAAGTAAAACTTGTCAACAAAAAGACGGTTATTATAGGCTCCTATATTTTATCCATTACGTGGCAACTAACATAGAATGACAACTGAAATTTGATCATTTACTTCCTTTTAATCACCTCTGAGACAAATTCTCTAAAGACCCATATTACATTTACAATACTTACCTCCTTCTCCTTTCAGCAAATAAGCCCAAATGTCCATCTCCTAAGCAGCCTACTTTGATACCAAACTTTCATAGACTGAAATTTTACCAAAGAGCCCACACCTGAGAACACTCTTTCACTAAGGATACAGTCAATCAATTGCAAACAGGACGTCTTAATTAGAGACTGCTGCTTAGAACATCTTCCTATAAATCAGAACTGTAGAGAGATGACTTTCATCAAAAATGACCCGGCATTGAGTTTCAAGAGTATATAGGGGTGCAATTTCCAAAGTACATTCCTCACTACATGTGTCATTAATTAAGTAATCAGTAAAAGCAAGGACTGATGTGTATCCAAAAGCAAACAAGTGATTCTAATGAAACATCATTTTCAAGATCTAACTAACAAAAAGAGCTCATCTTTATTTCATATTGATCTTGTAATTCATCACAAAAGAACAGATTATTCCATGACCTGAACAAATTAAATTCATGAGACCTTGAAAGTAAAGCAGTAATTAAAGTATATGTGAAAAGATGTCAATTTCTCTATTATTCATCTTGATGAATTCTACTCCTCAATGTTTTGAATCTGAATATCCTGGACCCCTATAGTTTGTCTAAGGAACTTTACTTATTTTTCTTCTTCTTCAATCAAAACTACTTGCTAGGTACTAGAAGGAATTTCAATTGGTCAAATTCAAGATAGCCTTAAATGTAGAAAAAAGAACTCTAATGATTTCACCATACATTCCTTGATTCCACATTTGGCTCACAGTAAATCTTTGGAGTAAATCACACATGGAGAAAGGCCCTATTATCCACTGCCAAAATGAAAATAAGTTTTAGAGTTGTCATCTGTTTTTTAAGAGAGAATAAGGGGAGATGGCTTCTATCAACTTTGTTAGAATAAGCAACCTCATGGTACACAACTGGGAACTTCTACAGCTAATCTAAGAAAAAGTTAGACTTTCTACTGGTGAAAGAACATGAGGAACAATCTGAGGACAGAATATATTCTGATATTAAGTGAATACTATCACTGATATTTGTTTACTGTTTACACATTACCACTAAATAAATAGATAAATAAGAACTGTAAATAGAGCAAAACTTATGTGAATGCAGAAATAGCTTCCTGGGAAATGTGGTAAATGCAAATTCTGATATAACTAAAAGCAAATCTTGGCCTAGAATCTTTAATACATTTTATTTCAGCAGATAATGAGCAAGTTGAAAGTCGAAGACTTGAAATTTATTTTCAACACAGTGGGGCCAGTGCTGTGTCTCCTCATTCATGGTGTTTTTATTGCAAGCCATTCAATGTACCCAGATGCAGAAAAAAATCCACTCTAAAAAGATAATTATGACCAATACATTTGTGTTCAGAATGAGGTTTCTCCATTCCATGTCACTAGCACAGAAATAATAACTCTACCATGAATTAGTCCCATACTGTTCATAACTGGAACTGACCATGGACTGAAATTCTGAAATTGTATACTTTAAAGAATAAAATTTCAAGACAAAATGTTCTCTTCCTGTAATACTTAACCTTTATCTCTCCTTGAAGTTCTGTATTAAACACTACTTGTTAAATCAAATCCTTAACCATAAAAATATTTTCCTTGAATGTTTCTCTACCTTACAGAATATTTTTCTAGCTTTCTATCATTTCTCTGTTAAGTGGCAGACAAATATATTTTTCCCTTTAGTCTCTTGATTAAATTCAATGAATAATTTCCTCCAAACTACTGAAGAGAAGGACTTACACAGCTCGTCTTATAACTAGGTACTATTTAGTTACTAATGTTAGTAACTTATGGTCTGTGTTTTACAAGAATTATGTGAAAAACATGAGGAAAATTCCAGAGCACAAGCAATCAGTGGACAAAAACAATTCATCAGGAAGTGATCTTTAATATCTAGGTATAAACCCCTTCAAAGGAAGCTAAACCTCAGTTTAAAAGTTAAAGCAAAATGGATTAAAATTCAAAGAATTACCTTATTGTATTCATGGTTTTATTCTACTAAGAACAAGTTTTGTGAAAGGAATGAATCACGCAGAAACAGAAATCAAAATAATCTTTTGGATGTCTATTATTTAATAGTGTGGAATGTTCTCTTGTCAAGGTCACCTAACTGTTGTATATCATTACTGAAGGGGAACGTTAATTAAAACCACTGATGATGAATACTGCATCTTTAGATGTTAATAAATGAAACTAAGTGCTTGTTAGATTTTCCAGAAGTCAATCACAGCTTTAAATTAAATATCACACTAAATACCCCAAACTGGCACACAGTGCTTCTTCTAAAACCAGTACCAGAATACAAATTCAATAGAATGGTAAAGTAATACATCATTTGGAGAAGATTTTTCAAATTTTTTTTTTTTACTTATTTTTCTCTCTTGCCTTTGATAATGTAATTTTTTTTTTATATATGATAGATTTATTGGCATTATCAATTTTTCCATTAATCATGTATCTAATGAATGTTACCTCCTGTTACCCTTGGGCACAGTACTGTCATACAGGTTATGATATTGCTATGGAAAGCCATACAGTTTCCATTTCGGCCCCCTGCCATTTAGTATAATTTTAGAGCTAGCACATTTTCTCTGTTCCTGTCTCTTTTAGATCTAAGACTGTGGGGTTTGGGGTGGTATTTTTTTTTTTTTAATTTTTTTTCAGTTACTTTTATTTTTTACTGTGATATAAGACATTCAGTGGAGTCTAATTCAATCTAATTCAACTCTTCCTCTTTTCATTCAGTGGTCTGTTGTGGTAAGTGCAGGATTTAATTTTTGAGAACATTAGTAGGTTTCTTGCACCTATGTCTGTATGTCCAAGCCCAACAACAGTACTAGGAACTGACAATGACAGTAAAATAAGCAATTTGCTCTAACATAAATAAAGCTACCAGACCTGATTCCTACAAAAATTTAGAGACTGTGTCTGTCCCCACTACTTATATGCAAAACTTTTCTCTCAAGCTAAGCTTTCTTGACTGCAGTTTTGCTGTTTAGACTTCAAAGGAAAAGGCCAGCAGTCATGTAGGTAGCCTTAAGTACCTCAAGTTCTTAGATTTCCTAAGTAACTTCCAATGCATTACTTTGTTTGTTGTTTATTATGCTATGAAATACAAATAGATTCTGTTTTTAATTTCTCTTTCTTGCCAGCCCTAAATACTGACTCTAAATTCACATCAGGCTCACCTTCTTCAATAATATGCCTTATTTCTTGGCTATTCAACCCCCTTCATATTTCATTATGTGATTGTTTTTTGTTGTTGTTTCTTGCTTGTTTGTTTTTTGTTTGTATGCTGAATTTTTTTTTTTTTTTGGTCTTCATCTTAATGAGTTATTTACCCAGTGGTACCAAAGAACCAACAGTTAAGAGACGTTACCTGCAATTTAAATAGCAGAGTAATTAATTACCTAACTTTCCTTCCTTGTACATCACCGCTCAGGCTCAAGCAAAACTGAAGATTATCTGAGTGCAGTTCACCTGGGCAAACACCCAGGTAACAAGGGCATTGCAGGGAGAGAGAACAACAGTTATATAGGATATAATGAAATTATGCTTTCTGTGGGTTGGACTTGTTTCAGACCATTGTAAAGTTTATTTCTATTTCTCTTTCAAGTCCCGTAGTTAGAGAAAATCACATCTAGAAAACACCATTAATATTCATTATTATACAATGAGATTCTTAAGAATGAGCTCAGGAATAAACTCTGAAGCAATAGAAGTTAATGAGTCTGACCAATAACTTCCGTAGCTGTGCTCAATTCTTGAAAGTTTATCCTGGGTCCAGAACTTCAATTTTCAGATACTTAAGCTTTTTGAACTGCCACCTTTTACTATGCAATTGTATCACACCTCTAGCATCTGTGACAATTAATAGTGCTATTCCCTTGCTTCTAAGAAATCAATCCCCTTTTTAGCAACAAGAGTTAAGAAACTAAAAAGCAAACAAACAAACAAAACCAAACAATCGAAAAATGCAAATCAATGCAAACAAAACAAAACCAAAAAATAGGGGGAGCTGTTGGGGTGGCAAAAGAAAGGTCAGATGGAGCCTCTTTGTTGCTTCCATCCTTTGCAAAGTCACCTGCATCACCATTTGGAATACTATAATTGTCCTTGCATAGAAGGATGTTTTCTTTATTGAACTGAGAACTTCTGGTCTTGTGAAGGTCTTCAGAATGATATGCTATTGAATTTTGTACCAGTCAGGCCCAGCTCAACTCTTTTTCTTACTCTCAGCTAGGGTTCTCCTAATCATTCAGAGCTGGAAATCATAGAATCATAGAATCATAGAATATCCTGAGTTGGAAGGGACCCTTAAAGATCAAGTCCAACTCTTGACACCGCACCGGTCTACCCAGAAGTTCAGACCATGTGACTAAGTGCACAGTCCAATCTCTTCTTAAATTCAGTCAGGCTCGGTGCAGTGACCACTTCCCTGGGGAGCCTGTTCCAGTGTGCAACCACCCTCTCTGTGAAGAACCCCCTCCTGATGTCAAGCCTAAATTTCCCCTGCCTCAGCTTAACCCCGTTCCCGCGGGTCCTGTCACTGGTGTTAATGGAGAAAAGGTCTCCTGCCTCTCGACACCCCCTTACGAGGAAGTTGTAGACTGTGATGAGGTCTCCTCTCAGCCTCCTCTTCTCCAGGCTGAACAGGCCCAGTGACCTCAGCCGTTCTTCATACGTCTTCCCCTCCAGGCCTTTCACCATCTTCGTAGCCCTCCTCTGGACACTCTCCAACAGTTTCATGTCCTTTTCATACTGTGGTGCCCAGAACTGCACACAGTACTCGAGGTGAGGCCGCACCAGCGCAGAGTAGAGCGGGACAATCACCTCCCTTGACCTACTAGCGATGCCGTGCTTGATGTACCCCAGGACACGGTTGGCCCTCCTGGCTGCCAGGGCACACTGCTGGCTCATATTCAACTTGCTGTCTACCACGACCCTCAGATCCCTCTCTTCCAGGCTGCTCTCCAGCGTCTCATCGCCCAGTCTGTACGTGCAGCCAGGGTTTCCCCGTCCCAGGTGCAGGACCCGGCACTTGCTCTTATTGAACTTCATGCGGTTGGTGATCGCCCAGCTCTCCAACCTATACAGATTCCTCTGCAAGGCCTTTCCACCCTCATTCGAGTCCACAACTCCTCCAAGTTTGGTGTCATCAGCAAACTTGCTCAAAATACCTTCTATTCCTACATCCAGATCGTTTATAAAAATATTGAAAAGTACCGGCCCTAAAATGGAGCCTTGAGGGACCCCACTGGTGACCGCCCGCCAGCCTGACACAGCCCCATTTACCATAACCCTTTGAGACCTGCCCATCAGCCAATTGCTCACCCATCGGATGATGTTTTTATTTAGCTGTATGGTGGACATTTTGTCCAGTAGGATCCTATGGGAAACCGTGTCAAAAGCCTTGCTGAAGTCCAAAAAAATCACATCAGCTGGTTTCCCTTGGTCCACCATACGGGTGATCTTATCATAAAAGGAAATCAGGTTAGTTAGGCAGGACCTACCCTTCACAAACCCATGCTGGCTGGGACCAATGACTGCTTTGTCCCCCAGGTGCGCCTCAATAAGTTTGAGAACCATCTTCTCCATGATTTTACCAGGCACTGACGTGAGACTGACAGGCCTGTAATTGCTAGGGTCTTCTTTCTGACCCTTCTTGAAAATCGGCACAACATTTGCCAGCTTCCAGTCTACAGGGACCTCTCCAAATTCCCAGGATTGTTGAAAAATAATTGAGAGAGGTTCCGCGATGACGTCCGCCAGCTCTTTCAGCACCCGGGGATGAATCTCATCCGGACCCATGGACTTGTAGGGATCCAGGTGGAGTAGCAAATCCCGCACACGTTCAGGGTTGGTTGGGAGTTTGTCATCCCCACCGTCCCGGTCCTCCAGCTCAGGGCACCCTGGGTCCCGAAGCCCATCATCGGCATTGAAGACAGAGGCAAAGAAGGCATTAAATGTCTCTGCTTTGCCTATGTCATTGTCTGTGAGGAGACCTTCCCTATCAAGGAGCGGCCCTATGTATTCTTTAGTTCTCCTTTTTCCATTCACATATCTAAAAAACCCCTTTTTGTTTTCTCTCACAGACACAGCCAGCTTCAACTCTAGGTGTGCTTTGGCCACACAAACTTTCTCCCTACAAACACGAACAGTAGCCCTGTATTCTTTCCATGACACCTGGCCCTCCTTCCAGTAGCGAAACACTCTCTGTTTCCGCCTAATCTCCATTAGAATGTTCCTGGTCAGCCACGCCGGCCTCCTGCCCCGCCTGCCTGACTTGCGATATTTAGGAATTGCCTGATCTTGTGCTTCTAGGAGGTATCGCTTAAAGAATGACCAGCACTGGTGGACATCGAGGCCTTCAAGAGCAGTTTCCCAGGGGACCTTGCTGACTAGTTCCCTGAGCAGCCTGAAGTCCGCTTTCCCCATATCTAGGGATGAGGTTTTGGTGGCACTTTTCCTTCTGTCACCGTAAATTTTGAACTCAACCACTTCATGGTCGCTATGACCAAGGCGGCCACCAATCACCACATCTCCCACCAGACCCTCTCTGTTTTCTAGCAACAGGTCTAGGAGGGCACCTTTCCTAGTTGGCTCCATTAGCACCTGCACCAAGAAGTTATCATCTAAGTGCTTCATGAACCTCCTGGACTTGCTCGTGTCAGCCGTGTGGCACTCCCAGTTAACGTCTGGCAAGTTGAAGTCCCCCATAAGGACAAGGGGAGTTAATCTCGAGGCCTCTCTTAGTTCTGTAAAGAATAATTTATCGGCGCTATCGTCCTGGCCAGGCGGTCTGTAATAGACTCCCACAACGACATCCCCTTTATTCGTTTGTCCCTTGATCCTTACCCAGAGGCTCTCAACTTTGCCATTGCCGACCTGAAGTTCCACACAGTCCAGCCCCTGCTTCACATACATCGCCACCCCACCACCTCGCCTACCCTGCCTGTCCCTCCTGAAGAGCCTGTAACCATCTATCGCAACACCCCAGTCACAGGACTCATCCCACCGGGTTTCGCTTACGCCGATGATATCGTAGTTGCGGCATTATGCATGTCATTATGCATTCAGCATATCCTGTCTTACCATCAAGTTCAACTACCCCAAGATTTCCTGTCCAAGTACTGAGCAAAGCTGCCAAGGACACTGTAAAATCTCTTCATTTGCCTGTTCACTTCACTTACTTGTTAGACAGGCTGAGGAAGTTGTGATTGTTCGGCCTATGGAAGAGAAAACTGCAGGGAGACCTCATAGAGGCCTACCTAAAAGAGGCCTATAGGAAAGCTGGGGAGGGACTCTTTGTCAGGGAGTGGAGGGATAGCACAAGGGGGAATGGTTTTAAACTAAAAGAGGTAGATTGAGATTAGATATTAGGAAGAAATTCTTCGCTATGAGGGTGGTGAGGCACTGGCCCAGGCTGCCCAGAGAAGCTGTGGATGGCCTATCCGTGGAAGAGCTCAAGGCCAGGCTGGATGGGTCCTTGGGCAAGCAAACAGGTGTGATGGGAGGTGTCCCTGCCCATGGCAGGAGAGTTGGAACCAGGTGATCTTCAAGGTTACTTCCAACCCAAAGCATTCTGTGATTCTATGATTCACTGCACAGGAAGACAGAAAGACCTCAAATTGTTCATAAATTAGAATTTGATAGAAACAAATAAATGTGATTTTCAATAAATTGTCTAAGCCCTCAGATAAGCCACTGACCATGTGGCACTTGGCAAAATACTAACTCATGAAATTACTTTGGTGAAGCTGTGGATTGACATATTACATTCTTTCTCTTTTGCTTTTAACTGACTCATAAAGCTGAACAGATTACAAATTCCGTCACAACAAATGTAATAATGATTCCTATCCTCTTCACCTTCTTAAAGCCATTTTTAATAGCACTTTTCGGCAATCCACTGTGACATGTTGTAGGTGGGCTACCAGCTTAGAATAACTTCTACATACCTTCTGATTTCATGAAGCATTTGAAATAGAAGCCTGTAGGAGGGAAAACCCTTTGCAGATACATTAGTTGCAGGTCATGCTGTATATGCCCCTGTATAATTGCAAGATGACAATGTTAACAGTGCTAAAATTAGGGATAACATTTAGAACAAAAATCTGTATGAGAAGCTTAGCAGTTTCAATTTCCAGAATATCATTTGTTTGGCAGTTGATACCAAAAATACAGCAGATAATTTTAAGCATAATCTAAAATTGAATTTGAGCTACAAAAAGAACAATCAAGTAACATACTGTAGATGTTTGAACAATAATACTATGTTCCCAGCCAACAGAACAGAATATATATATTTCTTTATTTTTTAAAAGAACTGATGAAGTTAGTAATTGAGTAGTCCTGAACTCATAGATTTAATAAAGCATTTAGAATTGAAAAAAATTTTCTTTGTTGAGCATGACAGGACACTTTGGAAATTCCTTCCATCATTTCTTGAGTTTTTCAAAAGCTCATGTTGAAATATACTATTGAATGTGTTAATACATTATGAAAAAAAAAAAAAAGTCTCAGGAAAAAGCAACAAGGATTGAGCAAGCAAAAGGAAAATAAACATACTGTTATTGAAATCTACAAATAGGTGTAAAGGTGTGCAGATGAATAAGATTAATGGATAATAGGATTAATAGGGTAATTTAGGATTATATGATATAAAAGAAAAATCTCACTGATAAATAAAATGCATAATTTGTTTTATTAAATTCATCAAACTATGAATGTACAGAATGTATAGTTCTTTTAATTGTTAATAAAGGTGGCTGAATTGTTGTCTTGTATGCAGTCCTCTGAGCTAGTAAAGCTAGAGTTCTTTCCTATTGTACTTCTGGATTAGGAGAGCTCCGCTCAGACTGCCAGTCCTCTGTTTATTTACTTAATAATTTCACTACTGCCACCTAAACATGAGGCGGGTTATTAATCTTCTCTGAAGGATGTACAATGTCGTGTATTTTCAACTATTTGGTTACTACCTGCAGATACTGGAAGTGAGCACTGTCAAAATCACAATTACCTTTGTAAATGTTCTTGTAACATATGACTGGTTCATTAGATATCGAGAAAATGGGCAATAAATGAAATCAGACAAGGTCAAAATTGTTTTCCACATGTTCTATTTCCATTGTCTTTTTTTTTTTTTTTCATTGTTGGTTTGTTTAGTAGAAAGTATCTTGTGTAAACATGACAGTCTTATTTTAATACAAATACTGAATGACAGAAACAAACTTGAGTTTATAAATGTTGCAAATGTTATTGCTACAGGCATGAACATTTAAGATATATAGTTCAGAAAATCTAGAACAAACATATTCCTAGCATTTTTGTAGGTATATGACCCTTATGTGATAGGAATCAGTTCTCAAATCTGACTGAGAAATCAATTTGAAATCATTTCCTTTTTAAAAACAAATTCTATCTTTTCTAACAACAACAACAAAACACATAAACATCTACAAATAAGGAATCTAGCTCTCAATGATCATGAAATATATATTCAGATGAAGATGTGAATGTGCTTACCTGATGACAAAATGTCTATAGGTTTCTTCCATCTGTGATTGAGTCTTACTTGCCAAGCTAATAAATATAATGTATCACTGTAGCAGCTAAAACCCTTTATTTGGAGACAGTAAAATACATCAACGGAAAACAGATAAACACATATTTGAAAAATCCATCATATACTGAGTTGTTGTCATTTCATATAATTACAACTAAATGGGTTAAGAAAACATATATTCTCTTTTCAATGAAAATTAGTCATATTGTGATTTATTAAAGATGCTATAATAGCAAATACCTCTCATGTTTTGTTAACATCTTCAATCAAGGGTAACAAGAGAGACTTTCCTTGCTCCGAACAACATTTAGACGTAGTGTGGATAACATGAGTGTGAGGCCTGCCTGAGTGAAAAGAATAATTTTTCCATTTGCTCACATAATGCTTGTTGAATAAATTAAAAAAAGATACCATCTGATGTCACAACGAAGGCTGACAACTCTGAAAGAAACCAATAGAGCTAATTGAATCAGCATGTTTGCCATCCTTTTTTCATGTTCTACTAGCAAATACAATTATTCATCATCATTCTCAAGCTTGCCACTAGTGGCAAAATAATTTCTCACAATCAAATAAACAGGCTAAGGAAAATATACTACAAGTAAGAGAAACATTTAAGAAATGGGCAAAAAAAGTAAGTAAAACTCTGAACCAATGTTATTATGCCTGGTATAAAAGTGCCAATACAGAACTTCTGTCATTACGTCTTGATTTGTATTCTTCATGAAAATCAGAAAATTACGTGCTTGTTGTGAAGAACAGCTCATTTAATCATCAAGATTACCTGTAAGTGTCACTTAATAATGCTACCAAACTGATATAGGAAATTATGATTTGATTACAAGTGGCAAATCTGCATACAGTAACTCCTGTCGTGATGTCATGGGTTTATTAAGAGGATCTGGCTTGATTTTGAGCTAAAGAGAGAGCCACTATGATCCTATACACAAGAGGAAAAATGTAAACAGTTGACTTCTCTAGCACTCAGAAGCCTAATCTAAGTTCTTGGTAGTTAATTTATCTGCATTGTAATAGTGCTGTCACACCTGAGAACAGAACTGTCATACATGGTTCATGAACATATCATGAACTGTTTATTTCCTCAGAGACCTTATAATATACTTTGAAGGGACAGAGAAACATCTTTTTTAACTGTGTTTTATAGATAGGTAAATGAAACACAAAATCTGTGCCAGAAGAGGTAGGACCCAAATTACCTGAAAGCATGTCATGTCTCACCTACTTGTATGTTTTCTACTTTATGTGCTACTCTTGGATCAAGGCTAGAAGCAGAACATCTTTGTCCGTATTGATTTCCTTCTTGACCAGCTACCCCCAGAAATGAGTTCGGTGATCTTGGAGGTCTCTTCCAACCTAGATGATTCTGTGATTCTGTGAGTTATATAATAAGCTGGTATTTACCAGGAAAAAATGATAAAGACATTTCCACAGAATGTAAGTGATCCAAGTCCTAATCATTTTTCTCATTTTATTTGATTCAGGTATGGGGTTAGAAATAAAAAGACCATCCTGATAGCAACACTACAGATTTTCAGCTCAGTAACTGTTTAAAAGAATTCATGACATTTAATAGCATCACACAGGGGAAATGGTGAGTGAGCACCTTACTCCCTGTTACCCCACAGAGCACTGGTTAGAACGTTTTTGTAGGTGCTCTACATTCAGATATCCTCATGCAGCAGAAGGAAGTAAACTGAAGTGTTAGACAATGCTGGATAAATGACAATTTTAAATGCCTGCCTGCCTTCCTTCCTTTTTTTTTTTTTTTTTCCCTGAACAGAAAGGGAGGATCTTCCCTGTGCTTTTGTCAACTGACTCAACTGACTCAACTGACTCCTAAAAAAGAAACTCTCAAGTTATATGAAGATTTTAATTGCTTTAATTTAATTCTAATTTGAAATTTATTTTTTGTTAGATAGCTGAATCAAGACCATCCCTGAAACAGTTTTATGAAGAAAAGCTGTATACAAAGGTTTCTCCATTCATTGCTGAACAAAAAAAGTTTAAAAGAATAAATGTAATTAGAAAGTAGAATATAATCCTTCTGTGCGGAAAGTGAATAAATTAACAGAAAAAGTACCATAAATAACAGATGAATGTATTTGTCAACTCATATAGTCCTTTGTATTCATTGTGAAAGTTTCATGTGCACATTGATTTAAAGTTGGCTCATAAAGTATTTTGATTCCTATAATTGAATATATACCAATATAATTGAATATGTACCAGTAGTTTTTTTTAAGCTTGTGACTTGTCATGAAAATTGCTGTACCCAATTTCTATACCCAATGCACATAAACTACAAGTTTATTATATTAATAATAATTTTTAATTGTGATTCTTGAAGGGTATTTTGAAATATTGCCAAAATTTCCATTCTTTGCCTCCAGCCAAATACCAGCCATTTGCAACCTAATTTCTAATGAAGTCCAAGTGAGAATGGTAACTAATCATGGGAAAAAATCTCTGTATTGCTAAGCTTCATTATTCTAGCCCCAAATGAAACGTCCTTGTAGTTAATATGCCTTCTTTGTCCTCATTATTGAACCTTATTTTCAAAATAGTGGCAGATTATGTATTTCTAATGAAACTGTATTATCAGCAAGGGAAAATAAAAAAGATGAGAAAGAAAATAAAGCTAAACAGCAGTTAGGAAGTCAAAAGGCAGCTGGAAAAGCAAAATGGTACCAGTGTGATGCAGTCAATAACCAAGAATATGCAAAGACTTAGTCTGTTACTCTCCCTTCTCCTGTTCAGAGTACACAGCCTAATTGTCAGTGAATTGAGAGTTATGCGTATTTACTGTCACTGTGTTTATAAACCCTTAAACCTATTATAAATATATTTACAGCAGTATGATTTATCTCAAATCAGTGCAAGCAAACAGGAAAAGAAAAAGTAATTGATTTGGCAGGAAAAATTTTCCTGACTGTAGCAGCTACTTGTTGTATATGTATACAGCAAAATGGTTGAAAAGTTTCCAGAAACACAGATACAGAAAATGCTCAGTGCAGAAAATCTTCATGACATGATTTTTATCTAGTTTTATTTCACCAGTTTTCCTGGAATGTCTGCTCAATTAATAGGGATAATCTTAATTTAAATTATAGTAAATTTAGGAATTAACTTCTTAAACTATGAGACAGTGTGTAAAAGATCATTGGATATTATTTTTGTATCATGATATGAATGTTCTATTACAATGCAGCACTCTTCTCAGAAAGCAAGTTACAACTACAACAGCTAACATAATTTAGGCAATTGCTGTATGAATGGTAAATGACTATTAAAAAGGCCTTCTTCCACTCAGACTTGATTCTACATTCATTAATACAATGATACAACTCTTCACCTCACCTAGAGGCCTGTTTATGGTGTTTCCACAAGAGCCTGTCTTCTTCTGATGTGGTGGACATACTATGCTGGGTCAGAAGAATCTGAAAGGAGCTTATGGGAATATTTCTACTACAAACTGTGATATTTATCAGATAATGTTATTTCCAGATGGTTCAATTACAATGGGGAAATTTCTGATTGACTCTTTAGTTCAGTTTTTCCTCTCCACCACTGCCCTAAATAAGAACTGTTTTGTTGAAAAATAAAATTGTCCTTCTTGAAAATGAAAGATTTATGTTATCAGTCTTCCATGAGATAGAGGTGAACATCTGTATATAAAAGAATAATTGAATATATATTTTTGTCATAATTATCACATAGTTCTACTTCTAGTGTCATAAACCTATATCAAGAATAAAATAAGCATTCATTACTCTTTGCATAGATGAACCATAGTTGCTCATGGAAGGTACTGTGATTCTTATAACATTTTGACTAGCCTTTTGTAAACACCTCAAAGCTGTGAATATAATGAAAATAACTGATTTTCCATATGAGATAGGCATAGCCATAAAGAGGTTTATGGATATATTCTGAACAGCTGCTTGGATCTTTTGTAATTGAAAAGATGCATTGTAGCCAAACTAAATGGCTCAGTGAAATATGTTTAATACTTATATAAAAATTGCTTTAGACAGGAATAGAGAGAAAGCATGTCTTAAATGAAAAATTTCTTAGCTAATAAATGAGTGAAGATCATCTGATATTAATACTAAATTTTACCTTAAGACTCGTTGTGTTTTGGGGCACAGTAGATATATTAAAATGCTCCATTCTTTTGGTAGGTAAATGCATATTTCAGAAATTATATATATATATTTAATTTCCCCTTTCATCTTTTGTTCTTATTTATATTTTCAATGTGTTTGCCCATTTTCAGAAAAGGATTGGAAGGTCTAAAGTGATCTTTAATTTTAGGTGAGGGCATCTATGTTTTGAGACATGTGACTCCTGACACCATCATTCAGCTCCTCTGTGACCTTGATATAATCTAAGTGCTGTCAGGATTCTGTCAGGATGCTCCTGATGCTCTTGACTGTGTTTTTACCTGGTACCTGTTTTGACCATGCTGACCAGTTTTGCACCTAGTCTTCCTAAGCATCAGCAGCACTACTACTATTTGCATTCTACTAGCAGTCTCATCCTAGCTGATGAGGCTCATAAAAGTTTTGGGCACGTAAGTAATATATAAGAGTGTTCTGACAAATCAAAATCTCATATCTAGCACAATTTCATTCTTAATTGATTTACTGCTGCAAACATGCACTAATGGATCTAAGAGAAGTCCTTAAAATGCAGAATGTGTATTGATATGTAAAATAATCTTTGCTTCATTCAGTACTTATCCCCATTAAATGAAATATTAAAAAATTAAACAAACACACGAATCTCTAACAAGCAATTTTTTAACTGGTATCTTGTTTTGTGTGGTATTTGTTCCTCATAGTTCAAATGAGACGAAGTCAGAAAATAAATAAAACCACTTTCCTCTGGGGATTTCACTGCCACTTGTAACTGCTCACAAAGTCTGTCAGGGTACCGCTGGGGCCTGGGTTGGTAAGGCAGGGCTTTGCAGTCATGGCCGCCCCAGCCCCAGCCAGGCAGCAGGGCAGGATGGGGGCAGCAGGATAGCCCCAACTCTGTCCAAAGCTCCTGTCACACAGCCCTCTTCTCATTGGAAAGTGGTGAAAGAAATGGTTATCAAAGCAATGAATGCTGGAGTGCTCAGGTATGATACAGCTAGGGCTCAGAGTCAGCAAAAGGACATCTGTGTAAGAGTTATCTTCCTGCGCAGCTTTGTGCAAAGGGCCTGCCACCACGGTGGGGAAGATGTTGGAGGCTGGGTGCAAATCAAGAAGTGTTAGGGGAAGTGGTGAATCACTGGCTAGTGAATCCTCACCTTCCTGCAGAGAAGGAAACATCCTCAGACGCTCAGAAAGGAGGAAAGTTCACAAAGATGAGAAATGCAGCCCAGCCGGGACATAACATACAGAGCTAATGCTCACTTGACGTGTTGTGACTGACTAGTGGAAGAGGGCTGTAGGTGACATGTTATTTTCCCCATAAAGAGCTCAGCTTCCAGAGCACTGTGAGTTGTTGCTAGTGAAGCTTCCACTGTGATGGAAGGCACAATTTTTATTAACACTGTTGTTTGTTAATAAAATGCTCTCCTTCCCAAATCTGAAGCACCAAAGTGCTTCATGTGTTCAATTCTTCCTTACTTATGAAAATTAAAAAAGGTATCTACAAATTCGTAAGCTAAAATACAGGAATTGGCAGTGATAAACCTTTCCCCCCAATTTTGAGAAAATAATTTTAAATTACATGTAGGATTCAGATCTATGAGCAGGATTCAAAGTAGTTCAGATAGGTACCTGAGCAATAAAATGATCAATAACTCTGTCTTTTAGCCTCTAGAACAAAACCACAAACACTTCTCAACTCAGTTTATGATCAATTTCTAGAATTTAGGAAGACATTCACTTATTATCAGATTATTTTGCAATTTTTTTCCATTTTTTTCTCTGAGCCACCTGCTACTATCTCTGAAGTACATAAAAATCATGGATTAATTGAATACTTCTTCGATAAGGCATTGTAAGTGATTGTATACATTTTTGTAATTTAGCAAAATAAAAAACAGGTGAGATCTTAGTAATATCCTTTCCTGACTGTCATAGGTAGGTTATATAGTATGACACAGTTATGTCTCTTCACAGATATAATCCTGAAAAAAAAAGATAAAAATAGATAGTAGTGAAAAAGAATCTTCACTGTCCTTAAGATAAATTGATTTGGATGAGTTAATTATCCGTATCATTATATTATGATTTGCTTTTAGTAAGAATGTACCATAGCTTCAGCTTCCTACCACTGGGTCTTTAATGTGTTTAATTTAAAAGCCTCCAACAATCAGAAATTTCCCCTTCTTCCGAACATTTTTAGATTCTCCCTTAGAGTCTCCCTTAGAGTCTCCCTTCTTAGAGTCTCCTTTATAGTCTCCCTTCTTAACTCTCTTTTGGATAAAACAGAGGGGATTTTTAGTATGTCTCATTCTAGGACAAGTTACTTTGTCTTCAGATCATTCCCATGACCTCTGTTTCAAATCTTTTCCAGTAACTAAATATATTTCCAAAGTGTTTTATGAGTAAGAAATTGCCCCAGGTTATACATCCAAAGATTCCATTCATGCTGGCAACTAAAATATTTCACTGAAAATTTGTCCAGCAGACTATTAACCAAACCATTACCTAGACCATTTTCGCCATTGTTGTATATCTCTTACATTTTGAACATGATCTGTATTTTTGAATCTTAAATGTATAGCTCTGTGTTTTAATACAATGCCAATGATAATTTAACAATCTTCTGAGGATCTGTGCAGTTTCCATTTTATGCAATGTTAAAAAGTCAAAGCTTTTTTCTAGTCACAGCCACTATGTTGACCAACTTTTTACCGTGTAGATTATGCAAGTGAGTCTATTTTGTTTTTCTTTTCTCACAGTAAAATAAAAAGTGCTGCCTGAATACAACTGGAAGTTCTTTGGCAATGTTACAAAATTTTGGGTAGTAACTGTGCTCCCAAATAAACAGTTTGATATTGGAGAAATGAAGCATGAAGCGCGGTAAACAGCTTCAAGCCAGGAACTAGAGACACTTCTTTTTGCTTTGGAGACACATTGTGGCAGAGTATCTCTGATGGTTATTACTGTGAATTTGATTTGCAAATGAATAGTGCAGATCTGATCATGTAAAATAATTGCTTTTTTTTTTTTTTTTTTTCAAATACATGCAAAACTCTTAAAAAAAAAAAGCACAAAAAGCAGATACTCATTGTGAGTATCCTTGCAATTCCAATTTAACTGATTAACCACTTTCATGTTGAAACTGGTAGTATTTAGCACTGAGATTTTCAGTTTCCACACAGGACAGAGAGAATAACTGTCATTAATTAAAGCCATCTATTTACTTCATTACTGTAGATGAGCTTGGAAAAGAGAATGTCAACAGAATATTTCTACAATTAAAAAGCTTGCAATTTACCTTTCTAGTTTTCCTCCTACCATTTTATGTAATATATCTAAAAATGCTAACTTAGGCCATCTGTTCTTCCTATTTTCAGCATACTTTTTTGTTGTTGTTGCATTCCCTTAGTTTAACTCATTTTAGCAGTAATGAAGCTCATTCTGTGACATTTTACTACAGGGAAAATCCATGTTTATTTCCATACAATTTAATACACACAATCAAACAATGAATATGCAATTTTGAATATGCAAGAGTTTTGAAAAACAGAGTTTAAAAAAAAAAAAAAGAAAAAAAAAAAGAAATAAAAAAAATAAAGAAAGGTCTACTTATAAATACAGAGCGGCAATGTTAGAGAGCATCTGTAATGAATGTTACAGTACAGAATTAGTATTATAATTAGCCTCTAGACACTACAAAGGAATATATGAGATACTGCCCAGATCAACAAATAGAATAAAGAAAAAATGATTTAATTACAGTAAAAATGAATGGGGACAGAGCTAGAACTCTCTGAAGTTCTACAGATTAATAGTTTATTCACTGCCAAGAGGAGAAGTAATGAGGAATATTTGCATATATGGGTGGCATTTCAAGAAAATATTATGTATTTTAACATTTTGCTTTCTATGATGGGGAGAAAGACAAGAAGACAGGAATAACTGGCAAAATGGCTGGCCTAAACTTGGCCAGCACCTTTGGGATCCAGATGCCAAGAATTCCCCAGCTGCTTAAGCAAATTTTCTGTCCCTACTTTGAACAGTGTAAAAGAATCAGGGTTGGGAATGTGATCTGACAGAACACATCTTAAAATTCAGTTAAACCATCCATAAACAAAATGAAAGGATATAAATAAGCAAACATGTTGTTATGTATAAAAAACTCTGGGTCATGTGTGGTCATCTGTCTTTTTAAAAGAGCCTAATTTATTTATTTTCACAGGATTGCCTTTCACAGATGCTGTGAAGAGATTTTTTTCTCCCTCTTTCTTTCTGCAGGATTGTGACTGCAATGTCCATTAGGGAGGATTATTTTGAGAAATAATCTCCCCATCTGTTGTCTCTTTCTAACAGTGTTAAGTAGTTTTTTTCCTCACTGGAAAAGCTGTCCACATATTCTATGTCCACTGTGCAGCAGCAGATGGGAATGAACACCTAGGAAACCTAACTGATTGGAGCATTTTCAAATAACAATGTTTGTTTAACCAAGAGTAAGAATGGTCTTACCTTCAGAAGGAAAATTACACTCATAAAGAGTGCATCTTTCAATGCACCGTAAACTGTGGCATTTAATTAAAACCCTTCATATCTCAACAACACACTGCCTGCAAAAAGGCCACTTTTTGTTCTCCCCTCCCACCAGTGAAGCTTTAGTGGAGATATGTGGGAGCTAACAGAAAGGGGCACAGCCTTGCCCTTCTCATCCTTCAGGGAGAAAAGTGTCCTAGAAGCGATGGTACAGCTGCCTGTTTCCCTGACTGGTACTTCAAAGCCAAACTCTGGGCAATAGGGTAAGCTTATCTATTTCAAGATTGGAAAGAAAGAAATTTCAGATGTAAAAAACAATCAAACAACAACAAAAAAATGGTGTCAGGGACAGTAGGCTAATTAGCTTTAATGCAAGTCAAAATTGTCAAAATTTCTGAATTTTTGATTTCCCACATCTCCACCAAGGTCTGTGAAATTTCAGTTTTGGATCTGAACTTGTGAGCTTTGCCACATCTCTGTTTTCCTTAGTCTGCTTCATAGACCCTGATGAATTATTTAGAAATGAATAAATAAAAATAGATAATGTTCTGCTGGTTGTTATGCAAATAGCTATCTCAGAAGCACAAGTTGCTTCTGTTACTGAGGGGTTTGCTCTGAAATTATACAGATCTTAATTAAAAAGCATCTCTGAAAAAAACAAAAACAAAAACAAAAACAACAACAACAACAAAACAGCCACTTCATTTTATTTCGAGTTCCTAGTTTAAAAAGATGCTGGTGCCTGCTGCTAGACAGACAGATATAAAAACAGCAGATTGCCTTTTATTCCTGGATTTATTTTGAGATCACTGTTGTTGACATCGTCTGACAAAGATGAAAGTGTATGGTCCATTAGCTTCTTGGCTTTTTGTTTGGGAAAAATATGAAAAAGTAAACCAATATTTGCTGAATGAAAATAATCAAATATTTTAAGGAAATAAATCTTGATTTTAGCTTCTGAGACATTTTTCTAAAGTAAGGAGAGAGTGTAAAATTAACCCAATAATTAAAAAGTACTTGAAAGCTTCCTCCTAATGGTTTCTTTCCTGATAGTGAATATCAATTCACTAGCACATCAGTACTATGTCAGAGGACAGAACAGTTTATTTTCAAGTGGACAAATTTATACCATTTTTATTGTTTCATCTTTTTTTTTTTTTTTTAATCTATAAACTAATATTTGCTTTACTCCAAGCCCCTGCAATAACACATCTCAAGGCCTTCAGACTTCAAATCTGCCTAATTGTGGTTATGATG
This sequence comes from Stictonetta naevosa, assembly GCA_011074415.1. Classification (NCBI taxonomy): domain Eukaryota; kingdom Metazoa; phylum Chordata; class Aves; order Anseriformes; family Anatidae; genus Stictonetta; species Stictonetta naevosa. The sequence continues at coordinate 1,618,701 of CM021709.1, forward strand.
TTATAAATTTTAATAGCACAATTGTTTAATAATTACCATTGCTAATAATAATTATCTTAACCTGACCAGACATTAGAGTGTTTTATATGTTTAAATTTATTTGAACTTAAATATTTTTACAATTATTTTTTTTTGCTCTAAAATTAATTTAATTTACTGAAATTCTAATGGGATTGTGTTGATACATGAACTCATTAGTTCTAATAAAAATCAGGCCATCTGATTATACAGCCTTTACAATAAGAGAACTGGAAAACAGAACTAGCTACTTCTGAAACTGAAAACAGTTTACAATTATCTTTTTTTTTTCTTCCACCAGGGGAAGTTGTACAAATCACATAGCATACAAAGTGGGTGCCCAAAAATAATTTTTTTTCTTTAACATAAAAGAAATATTGATTATAGTTTTCTCAGGCTGTTTTTATCTAGCAGTTTCACATTTCACACTTTATTTTTAATAAAATTCAGTACTAGAGGAGATTTGATACACCTTCATCAAATTAGTGGACAACACCAAACTAGGGCATGCTGTCCATGTGTTGCCATTCACAGAGACCTCAATAAAATGAAGAAAATACAAAACAGGAATGCTGTGAAATTCAACAAGAATGAATACAAAATGCTGCACATGGGATAGACTGATCCCCCAGCCAAGGTAAGGGTTGGGGACTGATGGGCAGAAGAGCAGGAAGAAATGGGAGTCAAGAGCATGCCCTGGAAATGATAAAGGCTACGAGTATTAGCAGCCTTCATTCCCCTTTACCTGGCACTCATTAGACCACATCTGGAGCATTGGATCCTTTTGGGGGCACCAGAGACAGGAAGTTTTTAATAAATTTGAGTGGGTCTCCACAGGGCCATGAATGTAGCCAGAGGAAGGAAAGGTTTGGGCACATGGAGCAGCTCTCCAGGACCTTCAGCAATGTAGCTGAAAAGGCAGCACTGAAGAAAGGGGTCATTGATCCAAACAGGGCAAAAAATAATTCACTATTAGGGATTGGAATGAATTGCCCAGAGAGTTTGTGAAATCTCTGTCCTTGGAACTTTTCTAGACCCAGCCAGGCAAAGCCTGGTTTGAATTTGTGCTGATACTGCTTCTGATGAGAGACCCATGTAGTCCTTTCCCACCTCAGTCGAAGTACTTCGCAGCAGTGTACCCAGACCTCAGCTTTCAGCCTGATGCTGAATTACATCTTTATATGACAGGTCTTCAGAGAAATTTTGTGCTCTCAGTCCCAATTCTGGGAGCTTTGTAATGCTGAAGAGAGTAAAATCCTGAATCCCGATAATTTCTGTACTTCCTGTCACTGTCTGAACTCGTAGCAGTTCCTCAAGCTTCATTTCATCTGAGAAAATAAACAGTAGTAGCTAGTAAGGGAAAACATTTCTTTCTGTTTACATTTGACTTACTAAGTGACATATATGGATGATATAGAACTATATCACTGTTTTGGGGCATTAGTGTTATTAAACACCTGGAACCATAGAGGAACATTGAAACAAAAATCTGCTAATATAGGTAAAGGCTCAAATCTAGACTGCAACTGAAGTTGGCACACAACCCACACCTCAATGGAAAAGAGATAATTCCGATCTCATTTCTATTTTTATTATTCTATGGTCCTGTTATTTATGTTATTATTCATGTCATTTATAGGTGCAAAAGAGGACAGTAAAAGAGAATAATGCTACTATTCACTGTTAAAAAAAAAAAAAAAAAAGTCAAGAAAAGGAAAGGGGAATAAAAGGATTCTAGGTCTTTTGCAGCCCCAGCAATTTGAAGAGATGCAGTTACAGTTCTGAGTACATTGTAAGTAGTGCAAGACCAAATAACGTGAAACATAGTAAGGTTAAAGTTTATGTTAGGAATATGTTCCTGAAAATCATTACTTAGCAATAGGCTTTCACGTCAGAAAACAGAACTTGAGAGGCAGAGATGAAAAGAGGCTACAGGATTTACATAGCATCCTAGGAAAACACTTTTTTTTTTTTTTTTTTTTTTTACTGATTTTCTTTTGATCTTGTAAGCAATACTTCCAATTTCCTGTTATTTTTTCTCCATTTGCTTTTTATCTCATATGCCTACTTTCTCGTTACCTTTAATATGTGTCATTTTCCTCATTATTTTTTTCTCAGCTAAATTGTGATTTTTTTATTTTTAGTCGCTTCAAATGTTTTCAATGACCTTTAACCTATTAAGTGGATGAATTTCCTTCAGTTCTTACAGATAAAAAGAAATGTAGGATATTGACTTTTTACTTTTAAGTTTAAAAGCTTATCTGAGAAATTCTTTGTTTAACTTCAGACCATTTTTTAATGTAAGCCTTCAGCTACAACTTATACACAGCACTTTTGTATCAGTCATGGGAAAAAACACTGAAAAGACTTTATATACATTTGACCTAAGCAAGCTCAGTGTTCTGAAACTCCTACCATATGATTTTTTTTTATATTTTCTCCAAAGATAATTAACCTAAGAAGCTGTGATAAATCTCTATTATACAACAAGACAGAAACACCAGCTATTCCCCTCCTCATTCCACCAGTACAGATTAGGAAATCTGGCAAAATTCCTCTCAGAAAAAAATGCATTACATCACTTTTTTGTTTGTTTATTTGTTATTTTCTCTGTCAAAAACATTTTTCAGGACTTCTGTCTGTTCCTTCTGAGCTTTCTGAAATTCATCATTTTTTTTTTTTTTTTTCAATCAAATTCCATTTTTGAAGGTCCTCTTGAGTTCTAAGCCTGTTCCCTACAGTACCCAATCCTGTCCAGCCCCAGGTTGTCATCCTTACTGAATATGATATTATTTATACTATCATCTAGTTCATTAATGAAAATATTTAGAAATCGACTCCAGAATAAACACATGACATATCCTACTGAGTATCTACCTCCAATTTAAAAGAAACACATTGAAAATAACCTTTTGAGAAAAGATTTTTAGAACTAAATCATATATCCTTAGTTTGCTCATGAAAACATCATACACAATGTCTAAAGAGTTAAAATGTGTACTCCTTGCCTCCTAACACATATGTATTGTTATCAGGTAGCATTTATTTTCTAGTTTGTACTTGCATCCACTTTATGGAATGTGATCCTACAAAATGCTGAAATTTTAATGAGAAAATAGTGGTTAAAGTTCTAAAAAATGACATCAGTTGAGGCTGAAGTGTTTTCCATAAAGTAGTGACCTTTTGTTGAATTAATGAAAAAGAAAAGGCTACACCTCTCTGTGCAAATATGTGGACTTAGATGATGATGTCAGAGACAGCAGTTAAACATGCTCTTAATGCTCATCAAAGTTGTGAGACTTAAACTTGGAGCTTTATTATAAGCATGTATTTCTAGCTGCTTTTTGTAGTAGCCACTCGTCAGGAATTTGCAGACTTTACTCTTCCCCACAAATATACGTATTTGCACAAAAACTGATAGAATACACAAAAACAATGACATAGGCAAAGCAGAGACATTTAATGCCTTCTTCACCTCTGTCTTCAACACTAATGATGGGCTTCAGGACCCAGGGTGTCCTGAGCTGGAGGACCATGACGGTGGGAATGACAAACTCCCAACCGACCCTGAACGTGTGCGGGATTTGCTGCTCCACCTGGATCCATACAAGTCCATGGGTCCAGATGGGATTCATCCCAGGGTGCTTAAAGAGCTGGCTGACATCATCGCAGGACCTCTCTCAATTATTTTTCAATGATCTTGGGAATCTGGAGAGGTCCCAGTAGACTGGAAGCTGGCAAATGTGCCAATTTTCAAGAAGGGCAAGAAAAAGACCCTAGCAATTACAGGCCTGTCAGTCAGTGCCTGGTAAAATTATGGAGAAGATGATCCATGAAGTTATTGAAGCGCACCTGGGGGACAATGCAGTCATTGGTCCCAGCCAACATGGGTTCATGAGGGGTAGGTCCTGCATAACAAATGTGATTTCCTTTTATGACAAGATCACCCGTCTAGTTGATCAAGGGAAACCAGCTGATGTGATCTTTTTGGACTTCAGCAAAGCTTTTGACATGGTTTCCCACAGGATCCTACTGGACAAAATGTCCAGCATACAACTTAACAAAAACATCATATGATGGGTGAGCAATTGGCTGACGGGCAGGGCTCAAAGGGTTGTGGTAAATGGGGCCACATCTGGCTGGTGGATGGTCACTAGTGGGGTCCCTCAAGGCTCCATTTTAGGGCCAGTCCTCTTCAATGTTTTTATAAATGATTTGGATGTAGGACTAGAAGGTGTTTTGAGCAAATTTGCCGACGACACCAAACTTGGAGGAGTTGTGGATTCGGATGAGCGTGGAAAGATCTTGCAGAGAGATCTGGACAGATTGGAGAGCTGGGCGATCACCAGCCACGTGAAGTTTAACAAAAGCAAGTGCCGGGTCCTGCACCTGGGACGGGGCAACCTTGGCTATACATACAGATTGGGCAATGAGACGCTGGAGAGCAGCCTCGCAGAGAGGGATCTGGGGGTTGTGGTTGACAGCAAGTTGAATAGCAGTGTGCCCTGGCAGCCAGGAGGGCCAACTGTACCCTGGGGTGCATCAAGCACGGCATTGCTAATTGGTCAAAGGAAGTGATTGTCCCACTCTACTCTGCGCTGGTGCAGCCTCACCTCGAGTACTGAGTGCAGTTCTGGAAACCACAGTACAAAAGGGACATTAAACTTTTGGAGAGTGTCCAGAGGAGGGCAACGAAAATGGTGAAGGGCCTAGAGGGGAAGATTTATGAGGAGCAACTGAGGTCCCTGGGCCTGTTCAGCCTGGAGAAGAGGAGGCTGAGGAGAGACCTCATCACGATCTACAACTTCTTCATGAGGGGGAGTGGAGAGGCGGGTGACCTATTCTCCATAATCACCAGTGATAGGACCCATGGGAACGGTGTTAAGCTGAGGCAGGGGAAGTTTAAGCTGCACATCAGGAAGAGGTTCTTCACTGAGAGGGTGGTTGCATGCCGGAACAGGTTCCCAAGTGAAATAGTCACTTCACCAAGCCTGTCTGAATTTAAGAAGCGATTGGACTGTGCACATAGTCACATGGTCTAAACTTTTGGGTAGACCTGTGCGGTGCCAGGAGTTGGACTTGATGATCCTTATGGGTCCCTTCCAACTCGGGATATTCTGATTCTATAATTCTATGAAAATACTTCTGAAAGAAGTCTTCAGATAGCTGAATTTATTATATATTATATATATTATATATATGTTATATATATTATATTATTATATATAGTTATTTTCTCTTGCTTGTGCAGAAAGCAAGTATTTGGTGTTGCTGCTGTTCTATAGAATAGGGGAATCCAATAAATGAATGAAATATGCTTCATTCTTCATCTGGGAATAAAAATAATATTGTATGTGTGCACAGTTTAAATGAACTGAATTTAGCATCATCGAGTGTTTTTTTTTATATTTATATACATTGATAAGATCTCCTCTTAGCCTTCTCATCTCCAGGCTAAACAGGCCCAGCTTTCTCAGCCTCTCCTTGTATGACAGATGCTCCAGTCCCTTTATTTTCTTTGTAGCCCCCCAATCAAATTGGTCTAGCAAATGTGCTGCTTCTTAGATTATTTAAAGAATAGCTGTTTGGTTTCAATCCAATATTCACATATACATATCGGAAAACAGTTACTGAAAGTACCCTTTCAAAATGGTGTCCCCATGTTTTTCATGTCTTTCCCTGTGCTATTCTGTGCTCTTATGTATATGTTGCATTTCTTCCTTCTCTCATTGCTAAGTACAGAATACATGCAGTTACAAATTTATTTATTCCATACAGATACTGAAAGATAACTTCCCCAGAAAAGTACACAAGTAGGTTGAAAGACCACTGATCACAACTGTACTGGAAATGATTGAACAGGACTCATCCCACTGAAAGTACAGATGGTTCCCTCATTTCTCTGGGAACAGACTCTAGCATAATCCCAGAGGCAACAGCAGCATTACCTGGCTGTTACACCTCACTCTTTCAGAAACGAGAGGAGGACATCTCTAATATTCTGCTTTCCCCTTCCGTTTAGTGCTTGACTACAAGAAGCAGAGACCACCATCAAAAAAAAAATAAAAAATAAAATAAAATAAAATAAAAATTGGTCTTCATCTTGGACATTTAGCACAATGTACAGGGAGAAAGCTAGAGTTTGAACACAGGGTTTTGACCTAAGCTCATTATACAGTATAAACATGCTCAAAGCACACTATGTGCAAGAAACCTTGCTAAAGACTAATACACATTTGAATATGTAACAATATACAGCTCCTTATAATAATGCTTTTCTGAAACTCTTGTGGAGTTGAGATTTCTCTAAGGCATTAATAGTACTGTTTAGAAAAGAATCGTTATTGTGTTCCTTACAAAGTTTCTTGATATAGTGACCTTTTCACATAGGAGTTACTGTAATGGAACTGGGTCTTCAAGGTTATATTACAGGATGAGAAGAAAACTTTGACAGGGTCACTGGCTGGGACAAGGGGAATGCAGTCTACTGAAAGAGTTTTGTGATAAAAGAATGCTGGATATTTATAGTAAAAAATAACGTTTGTTAAGGCGTTTCCTGGCAGGAGCTTGTGAATCTAAGTACAGTAAGAGAGCTCTTAGCCAAAAACATATTTTCTTTAATGTTTAAACACAAGCTCAAAGCACATAAACAAACACAGTATTTTGGGATTGTGTTTTCGGTACATTTAGGCTACCAGCATTTTTTCTTGTAAGTCAGATACTCAGAAAGCAATCGCTCAGAATAGAAACCTGATGAAACAGCTTAAATAGTTCTGAAAAAAATAATCAATTTGCATAAAAAAAATGAAATACTACTATGTATATATTTTAGAAAATAGAACTTTTATTGCTAACCACTTAAATAAATCTAAAAAAAAACATAATCATTTCCCTAGTAGCATAAAATATTAAATTTTTTTTTTTTTTTTTTTTTTTTGGTAGGTTGAATACCATGAAAGTTAACCGAAGCTTGATTGCTTTCTTGAAAGAATTATTATTTTTGCCTTTTTCATCTCAGTTTGCTTTTCTTCTAACAGCTCAAGTGAATCATCTTAATTGTAATAAATAGCACTGAAATAATGTTTAAATTCTACTTTCACAGTTAAAAAATAAAATCCATCTGGAGTCCTACTTTGTCAATCTAGAATATCCATCTTCTACACAACGATATGCAATCTGTCTAACTATATTCAATGTTTACCAGGAGAAAGTAGTAGTGAGATTTAATATTACAAAGTGATTATTATTAATGTCACAATAAATAACTAGATTTAAGTTACATTTGCCAAAATAGAGAGGGCTGTATATACGTGAAGCACTGTAGTTTTGAGTTCATCTACTTAGCCCTGCTATGAATGGATTAATTGCAGTTATGTTTAGTTAGACTTGATTAAAACAAAACAAACAAACAAACAACAACAACAACAACAACAAACCTCTTTGAAATGGCCAAAATTTCCTCTCCATTAATAAATAAATAATTGTTCCTAAACTATGATTTTAGTCTGTCACTAAAAAGCGTAGTTTCTGTTCAGTTGACATACATACGACTTCACAAAATATCTAGGAATATGTTGTGCAAATGAATTAAAAGTGAACTAGTCCCCTAGGTCTTCTAGTTGAAATCTCCACCCACAGTTCCTTGACTTGGCAGTAAGTAGTCAGACCTAGCAGTTCCTACTCCAGTAGAGAATTTTATTTATCCGTGAGATAATAACGTCAGGAAAACACACACAATCACATATGTACAGTAATAGCCACTTAAACCATGAGCTATCTTTCTTCTAAGAGCTGAATTTGTTCTGCAAGATTCATTTGATTTCTAGTTGTTTCAATTTTTAATAAAAATGTATATACCTACTAATAAACAGAAAATATTTTAGGAGATGGGCCTTGGGAAAAGTCAGCAATCGTATCAAAGACTAGAATGTCATCTAAGGAACATTTTTTATTGACTTCATTATGCTAGGAGAATCTTGAAAGAAACCAAGATTCTATCAGTGTTACTATTACTACCATGAAATTTATATTTAGATTTAAGGAAATCTTTTTTTTTTTTAAAAAAAAAGCTTTAGATTCATGCAGTTCAAATGGCTTTTTTGTTTGTTTTACTTTGTTCTTGATCTTTGTAACTAAGATATTTTATTTCTGCATAAAAATAACTTGAAATATTTCATATATTTTTCTAAGAAACATAAAATTAGGTAATATGAAATTAACAGTGTCTCCTAAATCATCACTAGGCAGCTTAGCTCCTGAGAATTTTTTTTTTTTTTTTTTGGTTTTGATTTTGGTTTGGTTTGGTTTTTATTTTGCCTTTGAGAAACCATCTTTAACATGATCTATAAAAGCCAATGTTATCTCTTACTCAAATTTTATGCCACCTGAAAGGTGGATAACATGGCAAACTATTTACATTGGCAGTGTACTTTACTTTACCTGTTCTATCCTATCCTACCCTATCCTATCCTATCCCATCCCATCCAGTCCTGTCCCATCCCATCCCATCCCTATACTTTCCACAAGCCAAAGGGGCTGCTTTTAGCCATAGAAGAAACTACTTTGGGAGCGGGGAATGAGTAGATGGCTTGACCTGAGTTCATATATATATATATATATATATATATATAATTTGTTTTTTCTTATACATCCTTTTGTCTTCTTTGGTAACATATCTTGCAATATTTGATACACAGGAATAATCATTTTAGTGGTAAGGAAGATACATTTTCTTTGGGCTTCAAGATACAGACTGCTCAGGGAAACAACAGGAGCTGGGAGCCTGTTTGTAAATGAACAAGATGTCTGACAAAGTACAGTAGGATTCTCTTGTGAGTATTGCTCTAGCCTTATACAGAAAGTATGTTTTTGGAACAATCACTTCTGTGTTTAATTATTTTTCATAAGACATTTTTTCCATACAAAACCTTTAAGTCATTTGCTGTGAACATGCCACATTTGTGCTCAGGGATAAGTTAATATGTGGGATTGATTTATCACACACAAAGTGTCAAGGAAACATTTGACACTAGGCAGCGTCCTCATGTAAATTTGGTCCTTTGTGATAATTTATTATGATGGAGTTCCAAAAGATTGCTGTCTGATATGAGTTTGTAGGCATAAAAAGCAGAAGCCTGTGCTTCAAAGACCACATGTTCAAATAGAAAACAGCAACAAGATTTTAGTTTTTTGGAGCAGTTACATCTGCTATAGCTAAACAATATTTTTTCCCTTCAAGGAATATCATAATAACCAGAGATTATAATAAAATGTATTAAGGGTAAAATCTGTTTTGGCTTTCTCTTCCTCCAAGCTAAGGCTGAAAAGAACTGCAGGATGATTTTGTATTTGGAGTTACAAGCAAATTGTCTATTCCTTGATTATTGGTGGGTAATTTTTATGAATCATGGTCAAATATTTTGATACTGAAATGATGTTAGCTCTGTATCTACTATCGAGGAGCACTGAAAAATGTGTCTTGGCCTTTGTATGGTCCACTGATTGTACAAGATGCCAAAGACCTAAATTCCTACTACCTAAGTTGATGCCCAAAGGCCAACGGCATACATCTGAAAATAAAAGTGAGGTGAACAATAGATTGTAATATGATACATGAGAGACCACTGATATACAATTAATAATGTAAATAGAAATGTACAATTAACACCATACCTACTAGAATAATATTATCAGTGAGCTATTTTTCCGTACATTTTAATGAACTCCAAGCAGTGGAGGATTAATATAACATTAACTCTTTTTGAGATAACCAGTAAGCCCAGGGAAAGCAAACAAACAAACAAACAAACAAACAAAACACTCCCCCCCCCTCCAAAAATAAAAAATAAAAAATTTAGGAGTTGGCACCAGAAGGTTTTTCTTCATTTGCGGGCTCTTTGCCTCTCTAAAGGAGCATAATGAGCTGGATGTCTGGATTAAATCTGCAGAACAATTTTGTAGGGAGTTTTCAGACAGGATGGGTGTGAAACATTTTGCTATGGGACAAATTTCAGTAAATAAATTGTACTGTAAAGTTGATATTTCATATGTTACATGAGACAGGGGTGCTGTAGCTAAGACAACAACCTTTGCACGCTTCAGATGCTTAGATCAACTATAAGCGATTTTGACTCCCTAATCAAAACATAAACAGCATTGTCAACCTTCAGAGAGATGTTTTGATAACTGATGAGAGAGACTACAGCACACCACACAAAGGTGTCATGTTCACAGGTAATGAAATGAACTATGAGCAAATATTAATATTTAAATATGCATACATACATACATATATACACTTACACAGAGAGATACGTGGAGATCATTTGGAATACTTTATAGCTTTTTATCTCTGAAGTAGCTGTATTTCATAGATTTGTGAAGTGGCTGAATTAAGAATAAGGCCATTGATGGGAAATATTAAGAAACAGGCTCATAACTTGGTATTTTGCTTGGAAACACTGATAAACATGCAGTGAAAGTATTAGATATGGGCTCCAGTTATCACAGAAGATAATAGCCATTTCCAAGATGCATTTATTGCAACTAATAACATTGATCGACTTTTAATTGTTGTGGTTAAATATGATGGCTGAAGGCTGGGTATTTGTTTTTTGAGACTCTGGGAAAGCAACTATCTGTTTTTGATGGATAAATTACATTCTGCATTTGAGCACTGGGAGTTACCAGATTAGCCCAAGTATTGGCAGGTTTGAGCAGGATACAAGTGTCAAATTTGGTTCAGGCTACTCTCAGAACAGATGGAAATGTTGCTACCTTTATTCTGTGAGAAGAATTGCTCTCCACTTGCTCACTTGCTCTCCATTTGAGCACTCCTTAAAATAATTCTTTTTTTTTTTTTTTTTTTTTTCTCTCCCTTGAGCTTCAGAAGAGTGGGTTTTGAACTGAAACAGTATCAAGTTGCAGCTGCCATTTCCTGATGATTATATTTCCACACCAAGCTTTGGTTTGTAAGCAGGTTTGAGGAGGCATAATGCTGTCTATATTTGCCTTGCTTTCAGGCAGGGAAAAAAAAAAAAAAAAAATGAGGGTCAAAAATTTTTAGTGTGGGTCATGGTCCAAGTGCCTGTTTTAGAATGAGGTGCTCTGCCTCTGGGAAATCATGAGATTCTCTCTTATTTATTTATTTATTTATTTATTTTCATTGCTCTAATAGCAGCTAAAATTCATGTTTTTACAATGGAACCTGGCATTCTGGTTCCAAAACTTGGTAAGATCCAGCTTTTATAGCCATCTAGTGTTTCCCCTTTGTCCAGGAAGTATTTCCTGTGTTGGTCTAGCCGGATTTTATTAGGGGGAGGGGAGATGAAGACCTTGCATATTCTCCCTAATCCTATCACACACTAAATCACCTCATTCATACTGACTCCACCAATGCTGCTTTCCCCATTTCCTGAGTTACTTAGCAACAACCATCCCTCCCTCTTCCACTCCCCCGATCCATCCTTTTATTTTTTTCCCTTTGCAATCACGATTTCCAAGCTGTTTAGAAAAATGAGGATGCTCAGCAGCACAGGGCAAGCTTTTCCTTCCAACCTCCCTTTTTATGCCTGCCAAATCCTTCTTGCCTCCAAAACGAAAACCCAGGCTGCCTGCATACGTGTAATCAAAGGTTAAAAAGCACCACGGCTGATACCACGCATGTGTTAATCTGTGCTGCTGCAGCAGAGTGCATCATTTCCACTTTGACCTCGGAGTTAATCTGCATTCAGGCAGAAGCTCCATTGCTTTATTCATTCTTCTTCCCCCCCCCCCCCTTTTTTTTTTTTTTTTTTTCCTCTCATTTACTCTTTCTACTGCTGTATCGGATTGTTGCATGTATGTGAGTGGTTCTGTAAATGTGTGCATGTGTAAGTGTTTCTCCTTCCCTTGACTGTTTTTATTCCATGAGTGTTTGTGTATGTGCCATTTTTCTTTTCTTTTCTTTTCTCCCAATTATATTATTGCCCTAGATCTGGAAGCTGCTGCTTGCTGCCTGAGCTGACGTTTTTTGATTATATCTGCAAAGAGCTTGTGCAGATCTAATTTCTGCCCCCCCTGCATATTAATTCCCGCAGCTGGGCGCAATGTATCATCCCACTGACGGGACCTGGTAGGGAGGAGGGGGAGCACCACTACCTAAAAAAAATTAAAGAAGGGGACGGATCCATCTGCAACCAAGAGGAAAGGGGAAAAACAG